>BQNB010125040.1:0-19837 GCA_026074375.1 Tanacetum coccineum
CCTATTACAATACAAGACCTAGTTTGACTTTATAAGACCGATAACATTCTTGTTTGACTTAATATAATTAAGGCTAACAGAGGATGACGATGAGGATCCCGAAAAGGATCCCAGTGAGGAGCATAAGCCCGAGGATGACGATGAGGATCCCGAGGAGGATCCCAATGAGGAGCATGAGCCTGAGGATGAGGATACTAAGGAGGAGGAACCCTCTGAGGGTTCCGATGAGACTGAACCATTCGAGGAGGAGGAGACTGCTGTCACACCATCACCACCTAGACACCGTGAAGCGAGGATATTTGTCAGACCTCAGACACCTATGGCCGCTTCTACCTAGGCACTTATTGATGCATTTGCTGCTGGATCACCTCCATTTCTACTACCACCCACCAGCCCTGCCTATGATCAGGCACCATTAGGTCATAGGGCAGCCATGATCCGTATGAGAGATGACATCCCCGAGGAGGACATGCCACCTCGGAGGAGATTTGTACTTACTGCTCCCCCACCTGGGTGTGATGTAGTAGAGAGTTCTGCTACTGCTGCTAGACCACTTAGGGGTCGGAATGATTATGTTGATAACGTTGAGGCAGGACAGGGTTTGATTCGTAGTCCTGGTCATGATGCCCGAACTATTGCTAGAGTTGCTGACAGAGCAGAGGATGTTGGTTATGTTAGAGCTTTACAGGCTTCTGAGCATAGGATGATGACTTCCATTGAGAAAGTCAACTTGAGGGTCAGCTACTAGGCATAGGTTCGCAGGCAAGAGAGTGTGGATTTATATACACAGCTTCTTGACGCTCAGACTGACCGCAGAGACATTAGACTCGAGCTTGATGTAGTGAGAGGCTAAAGGACTCAGAACATGGCATTATTGGCGCGACTTGAGACACTGGAGACTCACATGAGTCGTATGGAGTGGCAGCGCCAGAGAGCTGAGGATGATGCAGTCAGACAGATGATGCGTATCCATGTACTAGAGGCTAGAGCTCAGATTGATACGGTGGAGGACACCGACAGTAGCTGTTAGTTGTACTTTTCATTTCTAGCTATCTTGTATAGTCTATTAAGTTTTATGGGTAACTCCCAGCTAATAGACTTTAGGACCGTATTTTCATTTTTTGTACTAGATCATTAGTGGTCTTTTTGTATTCAAACAAATCATGTATGATTCGACATTATGTCATGAAATGTTGATGTTTTGTGTTATGAGTGACATCATTTGTTATTTATTCATTCTCCATTATGTTATGGTGTAGTTATTATTATCATACCTATTTGAATCGACATTGTGACTATATCTCACGTACAATTCTTGTTATTAGTAGAATCATGCTTGTAACAAGACAAGGAACAAACGACGCCATGACTCCAGAATCCATTCAAGCTATGATCGATCGGGCAATCCAAAGAAACTCTACCCATACTCAGGATGATGCAAGCCAAAATTCAAGTGGAGGACCCAGAAGGCCTGTGCAACCTGTACGAGTCTGTTCCTGCACTGATTTCATGAAATGCCAACCCTTGAACTTCAAGGGAACTAAAGGCGTTGTTGGCTTATCTCAATGGCTCGAAAAGATGGAATCGGTATTTCACATTAGCGGTTGTGCCATTGACAATCAGGTGAAGTTCGCTACCTGTACTCTGCTAGGTGCTGCACTAACCTAGTGGAATGGTCATGTGAGAACCTTAGGTCATGATGTTGCCTATACTATGGCTTGGGGAACTCTCAATAAGAAGTTGACGGACAAATATTGTCTAAAAGGTGAAATCAAGAAACTTAAAATTGAACTGTGGAATCTTAGGGTCTGGGGAAACGATGTTGCAGCCTATACTCTGCGTTTCCAAGAACTAGCCTTGATGTGCACCAAATTTCTTGTTGATGAGACCGAAAAGGTTGACAAGTACATCAGTGGACTTCCTGATAACATTCATGGGATTGTGATGTCTTTTTGGCACACATTACCATGAAGGAAGCCAAAGACAAGTCAGAGGGGAAGCGACTGGAGGAGGTACTAATTGTCAAAGACTTTCCTGAAGACTTGCTGGGTATTCCACTAGCTCAATAAGTAGAATTCCAAATTGAGTTGGTACCAGGTGCTGCACCTTTAGCATTGGCGCCTTATCGGTTAGCACCATCCGAAATGAAAGAACTGGTGGAACAACTTCAAAAACTATCCGACAAGGGATTTATAAGACCCAGCTCTTCACCCTGGGGAGCCCTGGTCTTGTTTGTCAATAAGAAAGATAGATCGTTTTGTATGTGCATCGATTATCGTGAACTGAAAGAGTTAACAGTGAAGAATCGTTATCCACTTCCTAGAATTGATGACTTGTTCGATCAACTTCAAGGGTCGATTGTCTACTCGAAAATCGACTTACGATTAGGTTACCATCAGTTGAGAGTTCGCGAAGAATACATTCCCAAGACCGCGTTTAGGACGCGTTATAGGCATTATGAATTTCAAGTAATGCCTTTTGGTTTGACAAACGCACCGGCGGTATTTATAGACCTCATGAATTGGGTGTGCAAACCTTATTTGGATAAGTTTGTGTTTGTCTTTATCGACGATATACTAATTTATTCAAAGAACAAGGAAGAGCATGAAGAGCATCTCAAATTAATTTTGGATTTGCTTAAGAAAGAGGAGTTGTACGCAAAATTTTCCAAGTGTGAATTTTGGATTCCAAAAGTACAGTTTCTCGGACACGTGATTGATAGCAAAGGCATCCACGTGGACCCAGCAAAGATCGAGTCAATTAAAGATTGGGCGTCTCCTAAGAGTCCAACAGAGATCCGCCAATTTTTAGGACTTGTCGGTTACTACCGCAGATTCATCGAGGGCTTCTCCAAGATAGCGAAGTCAATGACTAAGCTGACTTAGAAGAATGTGAAGTTTGACTGGGGAGAAAAGAAGGAAGCCGCATTTTAATTGATTAAACAAAAGCTGTGTAGCGCACCCATTTTGGCCTTGCCTAAAGGATCAGAAAACTTTATTGTTTATTGCGATGCGTCGCATAAGGGTTTGGGTGTCGTGCTTATGCAAAACGAGAAAGTTATAGCCTATGCTTCTCGACAACTGAAGATACATGAGAAAAACTACACAACTCATGATCTGGAACTTGGAGCTGTAGTGTTCGCTCTTAAGATGTGGAGACATTACTTATACGGAACAAGGTGCACCATATTTACCGACCACAAGAGTTTACAACATATCTTGGATCAAAAAGAGTTGAACATGAGGCAATGGCGTTGGTTGGAGTTGCTTAGTGATTACGACTGTGACATTCGTTATCACCCGGGGAAAGCAAACGTTGTTGTTGATGCTTTGAGCAGGAAAGAACGGTCTAAACCATTAAGAGTTTGAGCCTTAGTTATGACAATGGGCTTGAATCTTCCCAAGAAAATCCTAGAAGCTCAGACCGAAGCATTTAAGCCAGAAAACCTCAGTGCTGAAGATGTTGGAGGCATGCTCAGAAAAGACCTCCTAAAAGAAAAGTTGGAACCCCGTGCTGACGGAACCCTATGTTTGAACAACAGGAGTTGGGTACCGTACTTTGGTGACTTAAGGACTCTAATCATGTATGAATCCCATAAGTCAAAATATTCTATTCATCCGGGTTCTGACAAGATGTACCAGGACTTGGATGTAGTTGTTATTGGTTGGGCCCTAAACATGATGGCGGATTTATTGCCAATTTATTGTTAGCAAGTGCTTCACTTGGTCTAAAGTCAAGGAGAGCATAAAAACTTTTTGGCGGTTTACTAGTCCAACCAGAGATTCCAGAATGGAAATGGGAGAAAATCACCATGGATTTCGTCACTAAACTCCCTAAGACGACAAACGGTTATGATACCATTTGGGTGATCGTTGATCGTCTTACAAAGTCTGCTCACTTCCTACCAATGAGGGAAAATGATCCCATGGAGAAGTTAATGAAGCTTTACATGAAGGAAGTAGTCACCCGACATGGTGTGCCTGTTTCTATTATCTCCGATCGTGATGGTAGATTCACATCACTATTCTGGAAAGCACTTAATAAGGCATTGGGAACTCGATTGGACATGAGTACGGCCTATCATCCCGAAACTGACGGTCAAAGTGAAAGGACTATCCAAACTTTGGAAGACATGTTACGCGCTTGCGTGTTAGACTTTGGAAAGAATTGGGATAGACATTTACCGTTAGTGGAATTCTCTTACAACAACAGTTACCATACCAGCATAAAGGCTGCACCATTCGAGGCATTGTACGGACGAAAGTGTCGATCACCCGTGTGTTGGGCAGAAGTTGGAGATGCTCAGCTTACTGGTCCTGCAATAATTCATGAAACCACCGAGAAGATCGTCCAAATCAAAAGCAGAATCCAAGCCGCTCGTGACCGACAAAAGAGCTATGCAAACATTAGACGTAAACCCATGGTATTTCAAGTTAGTGACAGGGTCATGTTAAAAGTCTCACCTTGGAAAGGAGTTGTGCGTTTTGGCAAACGGGGGAAGTTAAACCCTAGGTATGTCGGCCCTTTCAAGGTGATCGAGAGAGTCAGGACTGTTTCCTATAAACTTGAGCTACCACAACAATTGAGCCGAGTTCATAACACGTTTCACGTGTCAAATCTGAAGAAGTGTCTGTCCGACGAATCACTTGTGATTCCGTTGGAAGAACTACGTGTGGATGGCAAGCTACACTTTGTGGAAGAGCCAGTAGAAGTTATGGATCGTGAAATCAAGCAATTGAAGAGAAGTCGCATTCCCATCATTAAGGTTAGGTGGAACTCTAAACGAGGTCCTGAGTTCACCTGGGAACGTGAGGATCAATTCAAGCAGAAGTACCCACATCTCTTCACCAAGACCGCACCGTCGTCAAGTGCCGGCCTTTAGCGTGAGGGCTAGCTCATTTAACGGAGGAAGACTATAACACCCCGTGTTTTCAGGTCATATTACGATTTCAATCATTCCATTTTCTTGCCATTTATAAAAGCGTTATGTGTTTAAATTTTAGTAGTTTAGTTAAAACCTAGGAAGTAAAACTTAACCGAGACTTTTAATAACGTGAATGAGGCTACGTTTAAACTAAAGACTTTAGTTAACGTGTTTCTCGACTTAACTGACCAAGAATCAAGTTAATATCATCCTTACCCTTTATGCCACCATCTAGCGTTTAACTTTAAAGAGTAAACGAGCAAGTTGTACGTTTCTTCACTTGTGAAAAAGGGTACACATAATAAGAAAATAACTTAGGTAATTAAAGAAACAAATAAAAACCCTACAAACTAGCAAAACAATCGTGTACACCTTTTCAAATCCACCAAAATTAGTAAGTAATCATAATTTGGGAAAGAAATTTACAGAATCCTCTCTCTTACTATGATATCTACCCATTGATTAAAGGCCAATGTTCCTCTTTATAAAAAACATCATCAAATCACGTGATGAAACTAGCTGCTCTTTCCCTTGCTTCTGCGTCCCTCAATACACCAACAATACTCACCTTTAATTCGGTATACATTGACCGTGTGAAGCCCCAAAAATCCTTTACCATAGTTGGATTAACATAGGAACGTGACTTTAAAGGGAACACTATGCGCTTGCCCTCGTCAAATTGTGCATAAGGACCTGCTACTTCTTTGAAGAACACAGGGACACAACCAAACAAAATTTGATGTATACTCTTCACCTTAATCCTCCTTGTCTTTCTACCCTTGTTCGACTCACATTCAGCCTACACATCGCACCATCACCATTATCATAAACCCTAGAACTCCAAGAAACCATAATTAGGTTTCTTTGGATTCATTTTCTTGCGAGTCGACCACGTTAGGGCAGCAAGTTGAGGTGCGTGTTCGTGAGTATAAGAGGTGCAAAAAGCAACGATTAGTTAATTGATTGGGAATTTTGCTTTGGTATAGTATAAGGGGTAGTTAATAGAGGTTCGTGCAATTTATCCCTATCGCTGGGGACAGGTTTCCCTACGGTCTCGCTTGGAAGTTCCTTTGGTGAGCACGATTATTTCTTGTTATTTATCTTTTAAATGCAATTCACAACTCCATAGTTGTGTGCTTGAAACCTGTTAAGAAACAAAACCACTTATATTTTTTTGGGTACTTTTGATGTTCGTTAATTAAACCAATAACATACTATATAAATTATTAAGAGACTAATAGCTTAGGCCATGTTTATGCGAATATAATAGGCTTAGGAAAACTGTCATTCGAAAACTTAGGCTCATTAGTTGGATCGAAAGAAAACACATATGCTCAACCCATTAAACAAGAGAACACAACCCACCCTTGTAGTTTTAAGTACACTATTCGACCACTAGGAATGGTTATAAAAGCGAACTTTAATTATTTTCGTAAATAGGACATGTAAGAATTATTTTGCCCTTGGAATCACTAAATTTCGTCAAGAGATGAAGAAGTTAGAGGGTCTCAAAGTAGGGCGTAAAAACTGTCACTTTTCCCACTGTTTGAACGCAGCCAGCGAGGCAATTTTACTCAAGTTTTTGCAACACATTTACCTAATATTAAAATGAGTTAAGGACTGTTACTGGAAGCCTAAAGTACCATCTTTAGATAGGAAAAAGAATTAACCCCTTTTGTTTAGAAACGAGGCCGCAGTTCGCAATTGAAATTGACTATTTTATCACAGGTGTAGACAATTTGTCGAACACCTGGTATGCAACTGGCCAAGCCTGCCTACGAGCAAAGCCAACCTTTAGCCTTACTTTCGACCCCGTTAACAACCTCGACACACTAAACCTATAAAAGAGGAATTATAGTCCAACTGTCCTAGTTTACAACGATACCTTTGTCTCGTCCTAACGTTGAGTAACGAAGTCACAAATTGAGATCAAAATGCTGACCTCGCAGTAAACACATGTTGATAATAAAACCCCTTTATTTTTCTAAGTTTGAAAACTATCCTAGCGACACGCACGCCTTTAGCCCCATTTTTAACCCGTTAAACGACTTCGTTGGACAAAACTTAAAAGATGAAAGTTATAGATGACCTAGCCGAGATGTCAAATGTATTTTTATTTTTCATTATCATTAACCAACGAATCCATAATTTCATTGTAAAACTCCAAGTTGTCAAATAGTAAAACTTAGTTAAAATTTCATTTATTCAACTAGTTAAACGTCGCCATTTGTCCTATTAATTTAGCACATAGGAGGACCAAATCAAGGGCTGACCTTAAACTAACTTTTTAGGAGTATATGTGACTAGTTTCTTAAAAGTACGAAGTCATAATTGCATTATAATATTTTGAACACGTTTTGACCCAATAAGTTGGACATTTATAACCACATTTTAAACAAGTAATATTTTCTCAACTCAAGCACAATACTAAGGACAAGATTGCATACATTTTAGTATATTACATTATTAGTAATATGCGTATTATTTGTTTAGGTAGCGGATAGAGTTTGCATTGTTTTCGCGTGCACCATTTACCTTGCTCGCTTCATATTCGTTGCTACCTCATTTTATCATTAAGGTGAGTTTATAGTCCCCTTCTTACACTTTTCAATCATTTATCAAATCTCGGGGATGAGATCATGTTTGTTTTACAAAATGGATGCAAGTACATTTTAATTCAAATATTACGAGTTTGCCTAAGTAGCTATAACCCACTATGCCCATCATCATGAACTGTTAATTGCATATATGTAATTGTTAATTGCATTATGTGAGCGCGAATGTTATGAATAGATCTATTTGGGAATTAACATCCCCGTTCGGGCAAGTAGCGCTTGCTAGTTTACCGGTTGGCCGGGAACGACGAACGTATACCATTTCGGACTCATAGATGTTACGGGTTGAACATCTACATTGGGCATCATCATTTATATGTATTTGATATACATACATTGTTTAGCTTCGGTGTCATGAGCTTAGCGCATATCGTAATACATTTTTGTGATATTGTATCCGTTACTTTATTACAGGGAAATCTTGCTATCCGCTTCATTTAATTTATAAACCTATAAATTCACCAACATTATTGTTGACAGTTTAAACATGTTTCTCAGGTCAATAAGGTGCAAGTCATGGGTACATTGGATGGTCGTCTTTTGAAGTCATATCACTACAAAGATTTGCGTGCATTACATTTTGGGATATTGTTATGTTGTGAAATCTTTACTTTTCAAGTTAAACAATTTAAGCCTATGGGCTTTTGTAACAAACCATTCATGAAATCCAATGTATCAGTTTTCAAACGACTCTTTTAGAGGTCGTTCTCATATCTTGTGCTATTGATCTATGAAGTAATACCCCCGGAATATCATATTCTGCTGCGACCCATTTTGGGGGTGTTATAGACTAGGACTGGGAATGTTTTTGCTACTACTGTAAACCCTGTAGGAAGAGAGAATACGGGTACTTGGCCTAAGTGTACCACCTGCAACTCCTACCATGTACCCGGTGGACCTTGTCGCACATGCTTCAACTGTAATCGCCCGAGACATTTGACAAGGGATTATAGAGGTGTGCCGAGGAATGTGAATCTTGTCAATGCTAGAAACCCAACTGTTAGGGCATGTTATGAGTGTGGGAGTACCGACCATGTCAGGTCAGCTTGTCCTAGATTGAATAGGGCACGAGGCCCGGAAGAAAATTGTCTAAATCAAGTTGCTGCTAATAACAGGGGTCAGGGTCGTGGAAACCAAGGGAACCAGGCTAGGGGTAGGGCATTCATGTTGGGAGCAGAGGAAGCTCGCCAGGATCCGAACATTGTGACGGGTACGTTTACTTTAAACAATCACTTTGCCACTACCTTATTTGACTCTGGTGCCGATTATAGTTTTGTTTCCACTACTTTCATACCTCTGTTAGGCTTAGAACCAAGCGATTATGTTTCAGATATGAGATTGAGATAGCTAGTGGACAGCTAGTAGAGATTGATAAGGTTATTAAGGATTGCAAACTAGAAATCGAGGGTCATGTCTTTGACATCGACTTGATACCTTTTGGACATGGGAGTTTTGATGTGATTATAGGTATGGACTGGTTGTCTAATTATAAAGCTGAAATAATTTTCCATGAGAAGGTAGTGAGGATACCACTACCGGATGGCAAGGTGCTTAGAGTATTAGGAGAGAGACCGGAAGAGAAAGCAAGATTTTTTATGGGTGTTAAGAAACAAGAAGAGATTGTTGTGGTTAGAGATTTTCCTGAGGTATTTCCGGATGACCTATCTGGATTACCGCCTATTCGGGAAATTGAGTTTCAGATTGAGTTAACCCCTGGAGCAATACCGGTAGCAAAGTCTCCTTATCGTTTGGCACCTTCTGAATTGGAGGAGTTGTCGGGACAACTCAAGGAACTCCAAGACAAAGGTTTCATTCGACCAAGTTTGTCGCCTTGGGGAGCGCCGGTGTTGTTCGTTAAGAAAAAGGATGGTTCTTTTAGGATGTGCATTGATTATAGAGAATTGAACAAGTTGACTGTTAAGAATCGTTATCCACTTCCTAGAATTGATGATCTATTTGATCAACTGCAAGGGTCGCAGTTTTTCTCAAAGATAGATCTTAGGTCTGGATACCATCAGCTGAGAGTGCATGAGGATGACATTCCAAAGACTGCGTTTAGAACTCGTTATGGACATTTCGAGTTCACAGTAATGCCCTTTGGTCTGACTAACGCACCAGCAGTATTCATGGATTTGATGAATAGAGTTTGTAGGCCTTATCTTGATAAGTTTGTGATAGTGTTTATAGACGATATCTTAATCTACTCTAAGACTCAAGAGGAGCATGTAGAACATTTAAGGTTAGTCTTAGAACTACTCAAAAAGGAGAAACTGTATGCTAAGTTTTCTAAGTGTGAATTCTGGCTAAGAGAAGTGCAGTTTCTTAGGCATGTGATAAATGGTAATGGGATTCATGTAGACCCTAGTAAGATTGAAGCTGTTAAGGATTAGAAATCCCCTAGAACTCCGACTAAGGTTCGTTCGTTCTTAGGATTGGCTGGATATTACCGTAGGTTCATTGAGAACTTTTCTAAGATAGCTAAGTCTCTTACTATCTTGACTCAGAAGTGTAAGACTTTCGATTGGGGTGAGGAACAGGAATTGGCATTTCAAACCTTGAAGGATAAGTTGTGTAATGCGTCTATTCTAACTTTCCACGATAGACCGGAAGACTTTGTGGTATATTGTGATGCGTCCGGGATAAGACTAGGCTGTGTGTTAATGCAAAGAGGTAAAGTGATAGCCTATGCGTCTAGGCAGTTAAAAATTCATGAGGAGAATTATACTACCCATGATTTGGAGTTGGGTGCGGTTGTGTTTGCACTTAAGATCTGGAGACATTATCTGTATGGGACAAAGAGTGTCATCTATATGGATCATAAGAGTCTTTAGCATATCTTTAGTCAGAAAGAGTTGAATATGCGACAGCGTCGCTGGATAGAGTTGTTTAGTGATTATGACTGTGAAATTCGCTACCATCTTGGTAAGGCGAATGTGGTGGCTGATGCCCTAAGTAGGAAGGAGAGAGTAAAGCCTAAGAGAGTTAGAGTTATGAATATGATCCTTCAGTCGAGTATCAAGGATAGGATACTGGCGGCTCAGAAGGGGGCTGTGGATGAATTTGCAGTATTGCAGAAAGGTTTAGGTGAGATGATAGAACAAAGAAGTGATGGAACTTTATACTACCTGGATCGAATATAGGTACCTTTGAAGGGTGAGGTGAGAACCCTGATAATGGATGAAGCCCATAAGTCGAAGTACTCTGTACACCCAGGAGCTGATAAGATGTACTATGATTTGAGAGATAGGTATTGGTGGCCTAGAATGAAAAAGGATATAGCTGAGCATGTTAGTAAATGTTTGACTTGTTTGAAGGTTAAGGCTGAGCATCAAATGCCATCTGGCTTTCTCCAGCAACCTGAGATTCCCGTATGGAAATGGGAAGGGATAACTATGGATTTTGTGACTAAGTTTCCTAGGACTAGTAGTGGGCATGACACAATCTGGGTCATTATAGACCGATTGACTAAGTCTGCTTATTTTCTACCTATGCGTAAGGATTATAAGATGGAAGGTTGGCTAGATTATATTTGAATGAGATAGTTGCTAGACATGGTGTGTTGATCTCGATTATATCAGATCGTGATAGTCGTTTCACATCAAGGTTTTGGCAGTCAATGCAAGAGGCATTAGGAACTCGTTTAGACATGGGTACGACTTATCACCCTCAGACCGATGATCAGAGTGAGCGTACTATTCAGACTTTGGAAGACATGCTTAGAGCGTGCGTCCTAGACTTCGGAGGAAGTTGGGATGTTCATCTTCCGTTGGTTAAGTTTTTGTATAACAATAGTTATCATTCTAGTGTGAGATGTGCTCCGTTTGAGGCATTGTATGGTAGAAAGTGTCGTTCGCCAATTATGTGGGCTGAGGTTGGAGAAGGTCAGTTGATAGGACCTGAGTTAGTGCAAGAGACTACTAAGAAGATCTCGCAGATTAAGGATAGACTTAAGGCTGCGCGTGATCGTCAAAAAAGTTATGCTGATAAGAGGAGAAAACCTCTAGAGTTTAGTGTAGGTGACTATGTCTTGCTCAAAGTATCGCCTTAGAAAGGTGTTGTATACTTTGGGAAGAAAGGGAAGTTTGCACCTAGGTTTATTGGACCGTTTGAGATTATTGAGAAAGTAGGCCCTGTGACCTATCGGTTAGATTTGCCTGAGGAATTGAATGGTGTTCATGACACGTTCCACGTGTCGAACCTTAAGAAGTGTTTGGCTGATCCAACACTGAAAGTGCCTTTGGATAAGATTTGAGTTGATGCTAAGTTAAATTTTGTGTAAGAGCTTGTGGAAATTTTAGAAAGAGAGTTTAAGAAGTTGAAGCGTAGTAGGATTGCCATTGTCAAGGTTCGGTGGAATTCAAAACGTGGTCTTGAATTCACGTGGGAACGTGAAGATCAGATGAAGTTAAAGTACCCGCATTTGTTTAGTAATGTTAGTAGTTGAATTTCGGGGATGAAATTAGTTTAAGGGGGTAGAACGTAACCTTTGCCCTTTTTGTGTTCTGAATATTCCATTTATAGTCCTTTGACTATTTGACTTTTCCTTGTTTGGAAGGATCCTCCAAATCATCTTCATCATCAGAAACAATAATTCTGGCCCTTTTTCTAGCTTGGTTGGTCTTAACTTTGTTCTCCAACTTCTTTACCTTCATGATAAGCTTGGTATAAGTAGCACCATATACTTGCTTGGTCTGCTTTAAGTCTGTCTCCAAGCTCTCTACTTTCTTTGACAAATTTATATAGAACACCATCAATTCTTCTAGTTGTATACTACACTCATCACTTCTAAGTGTGTTAACTCTTGGGAGAGGTGAATCATAAGGCATAATAGGGGTCTTATCAATGTTACCACTGCCCTGTCCTGCTTTTAAGCCAGTGATAGTAGTGGTAGTCCCTCCATATCTGGCATCCACACCTGTGGAAGCAGCCTTATCTGCTACATGGGTCTAAGTAGGAGATCTGGGCTGAGGAACTATAGATTCCTGTATGGTTGGTCTCCTAGAGGTTGGTGAAATTGGTGGTGGTGAGGTTGATGAAGCACTGGTGGGTGTGTGATGGGACTCAACTGGGTGTGTTGATCCTTCACCCTAAACAACTAGGCCTAGAACAATTTTTTCAAGAAACAATATGTCTTTCCTAGTATAACCCTTAGAAGCCCTCTTCATATTGCTAAAAAAGCTTTGGAGTGTGGGTAGGATCAATATAAAGTCTTGTGTGAGGTTGAAGAAGTCTTTTGTACTTGTTCAAAAATACTTGAATAAATCTTAGATACATTAAAAATTTATGTTTAAAATCCAAGTTTTTCACAATACCATCAAAAATCAGTTTAGAAAAGTTGAATTTCCTATTAGTAGCAAGAATCACTCCAATAGAAGTTGCTATATTGCTAATGGAATTGTTACCCAATTGGTTTCTTAGGACGTAGACAATGATAGATTGGTATGGAATGAGAAAATTCTCCATTAAGGGGGAAAAGTGTTGTCGTTTCCGAATGGTCAATTTTCCACGAAGTTGACACATACACATTAAATAAAGGAAAGTTGTTCAAAGATTTTAGTAGTTGGCAAAGAACTAATACCATCATAATCTGCTAATTGGAGACGCCTTCTAATGGATGCCTCAATAACAATCTTAACTTTGCCATATATTATAGCAGTTAATTTAATTTCTCCATTATCAAGTATTTTGGCAGTAACCGTTTCTCAAAATTGTTTGATGAGAGAAACATAGATTGTGGGATTTTCTGTAAGAGCATACCTTATGTGACTAGTATTGAGAAAATTCCTTATTTGGTGAAATCCTTCGCTTCCCTCTAGTTTCTTCAGGTAGGCGACCATGTTGTGTGTGTCACAGAATTCCAAATTCGCCATTGTTGATTGAGAAAAGTTTGATTACGGTTTCTGGTTATGATCCGTGTCATTGTATGAGTAGTAGTGTGTGTTGGCCAAGCGCAATTGAGCATTGTATAGAGAGCCACTTGAGGTTTTTGAATTGGATGATCCAAAATTTATCTTGATAAATCTTGTGATTTTAAAGAAAAGATTAGGAAGTATCATAATAAGAAAACCTATAAGTGAAGTAATTGGCAGAATTATCTCAAACGGCTATATTTAATTGCCAAAAATCTGTTATTCCCAAACAGCACTAACGGTAGCCTAGCAGTACTAAGTTTAGCCTGACAGTACTAAGTAATGCCCATCAGTACTAACTTTTGAGTTATGAGTTTTAACCTCATTTTCGTTTCAAAAAGCATTCCCATCAATAATTTTGATTCTCACAAGCTCTCTTTCTGTTTTTATTCTGACTTTATCTCTCAATTATTTTTCTTACTAAATTACTCTATTTGTTTTTGTTTCACACATCTCTCGTTTCTTTTTGCTTTCAATTATATTTGTCTGTTTTTGTGTCACACATCTTTCTTTTCTTTTTGCTTTCAATTCTCTCTGTCTGTTTTTGTGTCACACGTCTCTCTTTCTGTTTTTGAACTCACTACATCTCTCATTTCTTTTTGCTTACAATTCTCTCTATCTGTTTTTATTTTCTCTCAATTCTTTTAAGCGCACTTTTTCTCTTTATCTGTTTTTACTTTCTCTCAATGCTCACAATATTAATTATAACAGCAGTACTAATTATACTTACCAGTAGTAAGTTAGGCTAGCAACACTAACTTGAATTTCATCATTAGCTACTATTCCATTCCATTTCAGCATCCTTTGTGCATAATCGCCGCTGCAGATTAAACAATTTACCTTCCCCTCAATCAATACTGTCAGAGGTTAAGCATTCCTATATACTTAGCACAATCAGATATTGAAATCTGCCAACATCAATTGCTTTTGTAAGCAAATCTGCAACATTTTGATCTGTGTGAATCTTGATCATCTAAATAAGCTTCTTCTAATTGGAATCTTTGATAAAATGATGTCTAATCTCAATGTGCTTAGTCTTAGAGTGAAACACTAAATTCTTAACTATGCCGATGGTGCTTTCATTGTCTATAGGCTGAGTAATAGAGTTTTGAATCTTGGACTTACAAGAGGCTTTGTGTTGCTTTCTCTTAAGACAAGCAACATAAGTTTGGTCATTTTCAAAACATTTTAAAGGTAAACCTCTCACAAGATTTTCCTTAACAAGTTTATTAATAGTTTTAAAATTTACATGACCTAGCCTACTATGCCATAGCATTGATTCATCAAGTGTGGCCTTTGCAACAAGACAAGTTAAACTCTTTTTAGGAACAATATTTTTCATATCAACACTGTACATATTGTTCTTTCTAGGAACTTTAAGTAAAACCTGACTTTCATCAACTAACTTAAAGTCAGGAGACAGAACAAAATATCCAGTGTTAGTAAAAAGAACACTGTTCTTTTTATCACACATCTGTGAAGCACTAAAAAGGTTAAACTATAACTCCTTGACAAAGTACACATCCTTAAAATCAAGCTTACCAGTTTTAAGAGTTCCTTTACCAGTAATTTCCCTCCTTTAGCTCCTCATCTAAAGGTAACATATCCTCCATCAAATTCCTTAAAGCCTGAGAGGTCGATATTGATCATGGTTCCCTGTATATGCCTCTGGAGATCCACTATCAAATGTTGATCTTTACTTTATGGATGACCCTGCACATAAAAATAAGGAAATTAGTTTCCTTTGGGGACCCAAGCCATCACTGACTTGGATCTGCCTCGTGCATCAACATTTGTCTCTTCAAAGTAATTGATGCACTATTAAGTTTGGTAGGTCCTTACGAAATCCCAACTTTGCTGAGGCTCTTACAGCATTAACCTGATTTGCCCTTACAACATTAACTGTAGCTAAATTTAGCCTAGCAGTATTAACTACTTTTGGCCTAGCAGTATAAAATTTTCCCTAAGCAGTATTAACTTTTTGACTAAAATTTTTGTTAGTTAATGTTGTTCTTATTTGATAGGGCCTCTTTACAGTTGATTGTGCTGATTTAGAAAAATGTAACATTGGCTCATCTGCAACTATATCCACTGTAGTTTTTGGGTATGAGCAAGTCACCCTTTAGCAGGACCTTATCAGTTATTAGTGATCTTAGGCCAGTTTTCATTAAAACTTCTCTTGGAACCATGTTCCTGTGAGCAATAGGGTGAGCCTTTTTAGCAGAATAATTGTAATTCACCCTTGTAAAATTATTCCCAGATACCACGCTTTCTCTTTGGTGGTAATTATAGTCAGCCTGCACATGGTCAAAACTTCCACAGACAATAAACTAAGCTTATTGTGTATAAATCACAAAGTCATTCTGGCTGTTAGGACTTCTGATTATTCAAGTTTTCTTTTGATTTCCCCATAAGACTTTTGTGACCTGTACAATTTCAGCATACTTAACTGATTTCCCTAATGGTTTTTCTTGTGTTTAGGTCTAACATTTCTTCTTCTTATCAACAGTAGGAATAAAATAGTTTTCTCTTCTAACTTATCACCTGACACCGAACTCTTTAATCAAATGGGGCATCAGGGAGATTCCCTTAACCTCATTATAAATATCTTCACAAACACTCTTACTAGGCTTAGGTCAATAGGCCTTCAAAGTCAGGTTGATAGAACTAACTCTGACCAGAGTAGGACAATCAAGATTTGGGGTGTGAAAATATCTGTTTGGGTCGGGGGAGGTGGAACAACATTATAGCTTACAAACCCCACACCCTTTCTACTTTTATCAGTTATCTGACTCCCTATTAATTTGTCTAGACTCTTAGAAGCATTATCAAAATTTTCAATTTTAAGTTGATTGCTTTCTTTTTCTTGCTTAAGCTTTTCTAACTCACTTTTAAGCATACTAATTTCTGAGTCTTTATATGAGATATCTCTTTTAAGAACAGCAAGTTGCTCACAAAAAATAACCTCATTCTTTTTGTAAAAGACAAGTTGCTCTTCTACAGATGCTAACCCTCTTTTATAAGTAGCTAAATTGAACTCAGATTTGTTAAACTCTATTCTTAAATCATCAAGTTGAGTTTTAAGAGTTTCAAAGCTTTTTAGACAGGTTTTTGAACAAGTTTTGTCATTATGTACCTCAGAGTCTGAAAAAGCCATAAGAGCCATGTTTGTAGGGACTTCATCATCTGCCATATAGCTCCAGTCAAAACCAGCTCCATCAATAGCCACCATGGCTTTGGAAGAAGTTTCTTCCACATTTACAGTCCTTCTAGAGTTGTCTTGATTCCTGTTCCTGCTATCTTGGTTCCTAGGTCCTCTGCATTCCCTTGCAAAGTGTCTCATCTTGTGGCAGTTGAAACACTTCACCTTGGACTTGTCATATCCAGCTGTGTCACTCCCATTGATAGTGATCTTTCTACCAGTTTTTTGGAAAAACCTTCTTGTCCTCATGCTCAGCAATGCTAACTGCCACTTTAAATCCATCTCTTCTATGTCATCTTCATGGATTTGTTCAAGGTCCTCATATACAAGTTAAGACCCGTTTGGTTGACTGGCAAAAAATGCATAAACAGTGTCACCACTTAAGTTAGCAATACTAACTTGAGTACTAGCAGTGCTAACTTGAGTGCTAGCAGGGCTAACTTGAGTGTTAGCAGTACTAACTCTATAAGCAGTATTAACTTCATTAGTACTACTAGGGGATGACACAAAAGCCATATTCTAAGAACTTGAGCTTGAGCTTGAGCTTGCAGTTCCTTTAACCTCTTGTTCAACAATCTTGAAATTGTTGTAGAGATATCAAAGCTCATTGGGTCTAGATCAGGTTTATTCCTCCAGAACACAACATGAGTATTCCACTCAAAAGGTAGACTTCTCAAAAATTTCAAATTGAGATCTTCTTGTAAAATATTTTCACCCAAGATAGCCAGCTGGCGTACAATCTTTTGAAGCCTGTTGAAAATAGTGTCAAGAGGCTATATGCTTGGAGCACTAAAGTTCTCATACATTTGCTTTAGAAGAGTCTTCTGAGTCTTCTTTGTGGCTTCATTACCACCAACTCTTGTTTGTATAGCAACAAACAAAGTCTTAGCATCCTTGTACCGATTAAAAGTCATTAGATGTTCATTAGGAAGTGCCATCAGTAACATACTTCTTGCCTTCATATCATTCTTCTTTTGAACCTTTTCTTCAGTAGTTACAGGACCTGGTATTAGTGTAGTTGAGGTACCATCAGCATTTGTTGTTGTTTTGGCTGCAGGTTGGAATGAGTTTCCATTCTCTATGACATCCCATAGAGCATAGTCTTGTACTTGAAAGTATTGCTCAATCCTTAGCCTCCACATTTCATATTCACCCTGTTTGAGAGTGGGCAACTTTGCAGTAGTAGTGAGTTGTGCAGTTTCTAGATCCATCTCTTCCTTGTGAGTAAAGAGTTCTTCTTGTTAGTTTCTTCTAGATCAAAGTTTCAGAACACAAGCTCTGATACCACTTGTTGATCCCAACTTAAGATCTATTCTTTAGCTTGTAAAGATTAAGTTACTTTGGATAAATCCAAAACAACTATGGTTGAAACTTTGTGTGTATATTAAAGAGTATGCGGAATCTACTCTTTAATACTTAGAAAAATTATGAATGTAATAGTAAATATGATTGAACAAAGATGTAACAAAAAGCTTCAATATTATTAAGATCAATAATACGAGTACTATGTTTAGTACTAGGGTTTACAACCTTGAACCAATGAATATCAAAGATGTGTATTTCTAACATTATGCCCTAGGACCTCCTTTTATACACCAAGGAGTCCTACAAGGCTTACAATATTTTCCTAAGTTATCATGATCTTTTCTATAAGCAAACATAATCTCTTAAACAAATAAGTTATACATATATTCTTTACAAATAACTAATACTTATCTACGTAAGTATTCTTGTTCTCCAATCAATCTTTATCTATTCTCTGATAAGTCATTGATCTCATCTCTGTCAGCATAATCCTTCCAGCAGTAGTAATCACTCAGCAGTTGTAACTTATAACCAGCAACATTAACTTTTATATCAACAACACTAGCTGAGCAAAAGCAGTAGTAACTACTTAGAATATTATCTTTATTCTTCACTGACAGTACTAAGTTATACTAGCAGTACTAACATATACTAGCAGTACTAAATTACACTAACAGTAAGAACTTTTATACTAGCAGTACTAACTTTTATACTAGCAGTAGTAACTACTTAGCATATTTTCACTCTTCATCTCTAAGCAGTCTTAACTTCCACTGACAGCAGTAACTTTATACTAACAGTACTAAATTATGCTTGAGAGCACTGATATATACCTGAGCAACAGTAACTCTAAGAACATCTTGAAGTCTTTTAATCCCAACAGGGTTTCGATGTCCGGCCTGACACATTAGACCCAACAATACTGAATATTTATATGCCGGTTTACGGAGACGGACGATGGCATGTGTTAATGTATACTTTGAACTCGGATACTTGGACTGTTCTTGGGAATTACCGTTTGCCCCGTGTAGGTATAAGAATAAAACGATCGTGGGGTCTAGCAGTTGTAGGTAGTTGTATTTTCTGGGGTTGTTCTAAAATGTTTTTTTAATGATGATGGTTCTTCTTACAAACTCTATATGCTTGTTTCTTTTGATTTGATTAACCACCAATTTCATGTATTAGACATACCTGCTCAGTTAAGAAACCAACTTCCAATTCCATTCTATATTTCCAAGCTAGAAAACTCTCTTGTAATTTCAGGAAACCTCATTTATTATGAGAACCGATATATTTGTGCATGGTTGTTAGAAGTGGAACCTATTGTTGTAACATCCTGGAGAGTGCTATTCATCATTCCCTCCCAAAATATTTCAAAAGTAATTGGATTTACTAGGGACGAAGATCTAATTGTTGAAGTTGATAACGACCAACAAATGGTTTACACATTACAAGTGTACGACCGTCCGTCTAAACAATTTCATAATGTGGGTATCGAAGCTAATGGTGGATCGTTCTTCATTGGCCCATACAAAGAATCATTAATTTTTCTTAATGTTTAAGAACTTGCGTAGGTTGTTTTATCTACTTAATGTTTGTATGGATGCTTTGTGGATTTCTTTTCTGTATTGTATTTTTAAATTCCGTATTGTAATTTTAATTTCAGTAATGTAATTTTTACTTCATTAATGTCATTTTAGTTTAACTCATGTGTACCCGTTACGATACAAATTTTAGTTAAACAGAAAAACACAATTCATTCGTTTATATAAAATTATAAATTAAAATAAAAAATTAAACACAATACATAACTCATTCATTAAAATAAAATTACAAATTACAATAAGAAGATTAAACACAATACGGAATTTTAACAAAATAC
>BQNB010125041.1:0-19837 GCA_026074375.1 Tanacetum coccineum
TTGATCACATTGAGTGCAATTGGTGTTACAAGGGGTTGATTTTAAGTGTTTTTAACAAGTTGGGTGAAGCAAATCAAAAAATTTGGGTCTCCTTTGGTCCTTGTGGTGCTCGGCCAAGTATCAAACCCAAGGGGGTTTGATATTGATTGATTTTCTTCTATTGATTTATGTTTGTAAGTCTCCTATTTAATTTACTTCATTGATTAATTATAGATATTACTTGCATGTGTTTAGTCTTATGTCGGGAATCCATGGATTTAGTTGCATATGTAGGTCCAAAGTCTTGGATCTGATTAGCCTTTTCTAAGCCAATAGCTAACTTGAATAAATCCAAATCAACTATAAGAGAGACAATGACTATGAATACTATGTGCTAATGCGGAATCTTAACACAAGTACTAAGAAGAACAATTGCAAAACTAACTTCGTATATTGCTATTGATTTCTATTAGGTTTGGATACCCTAAACACCATGCCGTAGAGTTCCTTTTATACACCAAGGAAACCCTAAAAGGCTTTACAAAACGTGTGAAAGGATAATGCATATCCTTTCCTAAGATATCTCCTAAGATATCTCTAAGATAACTATTATAACTATTATGTAACATAAACAAACTTAACTAGACAAGGCCAGTACTAACTATAGTACTGCCAGACTTAACTTAGTACTGACAGACTTAACTATGTCTACCAGACTTAACTCTATAACTACCAGACTTAAGTCTGTTTACAATAATTCCTAACAGGATCGTAGGATCGTAGATAGGATCGTAGGATCGGATCGTAAGATCGTAGAATGGCATTATTTTAGACTTTTGGTAATTTAGGCTAAGTTTTATAAATTTTCATTAAGACCGTTTCATATTTCTTTTCTATATAGAATCGTTTAACGATTGAAACATGAAGTAGGTGCACGTATGTAGTATCTTTTTTGTATCTAAATCATTAATTTATCGAGTGAAACATGAATGAACTTTGTGCATGTATGTATTACAATATATCTAACGTTATACTACCATGGTACTTGAACATAGAACTTTTTCTTTTATCATCCATTTAGATTCGTTTATCATATAAGGGGGAATTTGAGAATTTCATATACCTAATAAAACTTGAAAAATTAAATATTTCTCCAGAATACAAGTTATCAATGCATGATGTACGATGCTATTAAAGAATGTTTTGATAAAATATGTAAATATTGAAGTATTTTTGGGATATATGTAAATGGCCATCATATAAAATATTATATAAGAACATATAGAAATATAAAAAAATAACCTTATACAAAAATATATATGTCTTCATAGGATCTTACGATCCCGATCCGATCCTACGATTACGATCTTGCAAAGCCAAAAATGATCCTAGGTAAGATCCCGATCTTGACAACCTTGGCACACACTGCTCATTAATCCAAGTATTATATCGGGTTAAAGATGTAACTGAGTGTGATTTTATAGCTAAAACAATAATTTATAAGATTATCCCTCCTAATTGTATGTAAAAGGTAGCATGCGAAGGCGAGTCTGGGTGGTGTTGGAAATTAGGACACAATATCACTGTTGTGTTTGTTATAATAAAGAGGAGGTAATGGTGGTGGTGAGGAGGAGGACGTTGGTGAGAAGGAGGAGGTTAAATTAAACGATAGTATTGTACCCGTAATTCCTAACCGGGTGAATATAAATTAGAAAAGGTTAAATTATTCAAACTTTGATGTGGGTTAAAGTGGGTCAAAAGTGAAGCCCTCAAACATTGGATAAAGCACAAGCTATCAATGGGTCAAAGTGTAATGTATAGATATATATAAAACGATGACGGGTATGTTTGGCAAAACTAGTTGTAAGCTGTAAAACAGTAAGCTGTAAACTGTAAACTGCAAAGCTGTTAACATGAGCTACAAGCTGTGTCTTTTTTTAATAAAAGTGTTTGGTAAATTAGCTGTTGGCTGTAGTTATAAGATGTAAATGACTTCAAAAGACACATTTAAATAAATTATAATATGATAGGAGGGTATATCAGTAATTTACAGTTTTAACAGCTTCTAACAATTTTAAAAGCTTCATGAATCAGCTTTTCATTTAGGAGCTAATTGTTTAAAATAAAAGCTTAAAGTTGATGCATAACGTGACATGTCATCAAAATGTGCAAATGAGAACACTTTATGAAAGTACATGTACCAAATCGATAATTTTTTCAGTACACGTACCAAATCGATAAATTGTGAAAAGTTCGTTGGTATTCTACGACTTTATCCCTTTTTTAAATGGCTTGTTCGATACCACATAGCGACGATGAAATCCAAGCTTTGGTTCAAAAACAAATTGACGAAGATATGGTTCATCAGAAAGCGATTCTGGATTTAGCCTTGCAATTTGATAATGCATGCACAACTAAAGAAGATCTTAGAAAAGCATACGAGAAATGTAATCACATTCCACAAGAGAGCCGTGCTTTGATCGACACTTTCTTAAAAGAAGGTTCTGATAAAGATTACGAGCTAAATCTTTCTATGTACAGAAAGGCGGCAAAACTAGAAAAACAAATGAATGCTAAGTTAGCTTGGATACATGAAAAATACAACCACCGCTCAGAAACCCATATAGGTGGTTCGTCATCACAGACACATGAGATTGGTGATGTATACCTTACTGCGGAAGAGTTACATCAACTACATCTAGATGAAGAAGCCTTAAGAGAAACACTAGAAGAACAAACAATGGATGAAAAGGCACGAGAGGAGAAGATTAGGCAAAAACAAGCTGATGATGATGAATACTTTATGGAATTCGAGGTGATAAGAATTGATTCAGATTACGAGTCATCAGATTAATAAACTAGAAACTATTTTAGTGTAATGTTGTTTTAACGAGGCATACAGACCCGTGCGATGCACACGGCTTGTGTCAAATTTTTTTCTCATGTGGTTGCTTGCATAATGATTTTGTTAGAATGTTGATGCGCCTTTACCATTGTTCATTTTCTCACACAACTTCTTATCCAACTCTCTCAAATGGATTTCAATCTCAATAACGAAAACGATCCAATGGAACTCAGTCTTGATATAAATGATTCCGATCTCCATTTAACACCCGTTATGCGTCCCTCTAGTAGCACACGCGTTGAACCATCTCCCTCAACCCCAAATTCAGTAGTAGTTAGGGATAATATCGTGTATCTGCAGGTATTATTCAAGCAGCCAAGCTGCTTAAACAAAGGGATATTCTACTTGGTTTGGATGGGGGCTGTAATGTCTACACAAGAATATATGAAGAAAGTGGTTGAGGATGAGGATTTTAAGAGTGGGGCATGGGTTAGCGCCACTGACTATGTGAATGCTAATGGTGGCACTGTAACTGAGTGTTTGGGAGGCATTAAAAACTTTCTGAAAAATGAAAACTTGACCAAGTTGTTGCAATAGTGAAGTCTTGTTCTCCAAATGCGAATGGAGATCTCACAGTGACTATGAAAGATCTCTCTGGTACAATACCTGAAACAATACATTACAAAGTCATTGGTGACGGTGGTTATGGAAAGGATATTACTGTAGGAGTTGCTTTAATACTTGCTAATGTTTCAGTTTTTTCTCCTAAATCATCCATGCATTACCTTAACATTACAATAAGAAATGTGGTTAAGGTTTTCCGTAAGGATACGGTTCCTGGTAGTGGCAGTGGTTAATGCATTACCTTAACATTATTATGTTAACTTAATATTTTTATTATTATGTAATGTTTTTAATTTAAGAATAAAAGTTTTTAATTTAGCTTACGTTTTTATTAATTTCATACATTTATGTTTACGTTTTAAGTTTTTGAATGAAAGTAATTAAATAAAAAAATGGTGGGTAAGGTGAGTTTGGTGGGTAAGGTGAGTTGTTATTAAGTGTGTTTGGTGAGTGATAAAATTGAAGAGGAAAATCTGATGTGGCGATGACGTGTCTGGTGAGTGGTGGTGAACCACTCCATCTAGCCTTATTGTTAGTTTGGTCTTCTTCATATTACCTTTGCGGTTGTAGACATGTTGGATTGTTGCTCCTATTGTCCAATCATAACATAAACTAGTAATGATAATAATAAAATGTTACTGAGATTTCTTTTTCTAAGAAAAACATAACATTTCGGTAATAATACCAAAGGTAGTAAACCAAACAACAGTTTTCAAGCATTTATACCTATTCCCGTTTCATCCAATAACCATTCCCATACGTATAGTGATTCATAGCACCAAACTATACCTATAGTGATTTTCATACCTATAGTGATTTCTCATCTTAAAGAAATGCAAGAGCTTATTTTTTTTCTTTATAGCAGCAAATGGCAAATGCAAAAGCCCGGTTGTGTTTAACATGGGCTTGTAAGGTTGGGCTTGATTTATAGAATACACTAGCTTATAAAATAAGCTTTGCTTGTCGCATATATTTTTAGAAGTTTTTATAACTCATAAGCCTTTATGACTTGTACTTGGTCAAATTACTTAACTACCTTTCAAAGTATAATTGATTAACACGCAAAAGCTTGAATTATATTTGACTTTTAATTTGATGCATTTTTATGTGATTTTACATTAATAAGCTTTCGTCCCAACTAATTCGCAAAACACATTTATAAAAATATACGCTTCAACTTTCAGCTTATAATATAAGCTCCAGCGTCAGCTCCATCCCAACCCCAAACCCCCCCCCCCCCCCCCCCCCCCCCCCCCCCCCCCCCCCCCCCCCCCCCCCCCCCCCCCCCCCCCCCCCTCCCCCACCCCCCCCCCCCCCCCCCCCCCCCCCCCCCCCCCCCCCCCCTCCCCCCCCCCCCCCCCCCCCCCGCCCCCCCCCCCCCCCCCCCCCCCACCCCCCCCCCTCCCCCCCCCCCCCCCCCCCCCCCCCCCCCCCCCCACCCCCCCCCCCCCCCCCCCCCCCCCCCCCCCCCCCCCCCCCCCCCCCCCCCCCTCCCCCCCCTCCCCCCCCCCCCCCCCCCCCCCCCCCCCCCCCCCCCCCCCCCCCCCCCCCCCCCCCCCCCCCCCCCCCCCCCCCCCCCCCCCCCCTCCCCCCCCCCCCCCCCCCCCCCCCCCCCCCCCCCCCGCCCCAGCCCCAGGCCCCATCACCTGGCCCATTTCGCCCAAACCAAACCTTGATTATTTTGAGAAGAAAAAGGTTTGCACTACAAGAAATATGGACAGGTGAGGACACTTTTCCCCGGCGACATATGTCGCTGAGGATATGCACTAAACGACAAAAAATAGATCTACGTCACGCACAATTCTCGTAGAAAATTTAAGTCAATGTATTCTGCACTTTTCCCGGGCGACATGTCCCGGGGGATAAGGTCGTTAAAATTTGACCCAAATATTTGTACGTAAAAAACGTCCGGCCGGGAAATTTTCCCGCTTACTTTTCCCCGGTGACATGTCGCTGAGGATTCATTTGTTTATTTAAAAAAGATAATTAGTGTTAATTACGTTTGCGGTGACTTGGACTACATTACAAAGGAAGTTTCCTCGGCGACATTGTCGCAGAGGAAAGTATTCATTTAAAAATTATAAAGTTTTACTTAAACATATCACAAATAATCAAAAATAAAATAGAGGTTTACCCAGGCGACATGTCGCCGGGGGTAAAGTGTTATTAAAAATTTTTTACGAGTTTTTTAATATATCACAAACAAATCACTACTATATTTTTTAATAAGTTTTATTAATATATCAAAACTATATTTATTAAAAAACTTAGACGGGATGTTTTTAATATTTAATTATTTAAAAATAGATTATTTAAATTATTGATATAAATATTAAACTTCGTTTTTTTTTGGATTTGTTTCGGTCCGATATTCCGTATATTTTAACAAAAAAATATATTATATGTTTTTAATTGTCGATATGTTTATACATATAAACACATTCATATCGTTTTACATCACACATTCACATTTCATAAATAGTTTAAACAATGTCTTCCCATACAATAATAAAACATACGAATTACATTGCAAATGTACAAAAACTACTCGAAATCAGGACGAATTACATTGACATGACAAAAAACTACTCCAAATCAAGTTTTTCCATTTCATTAAGAACTTCGTGAAGTAGTGCAGCCGAATTAACTGTGTGTTGTTCCGGATGCATATGCATATCCATTGTTGCCTTGAGTACACTTATCTTCCCACGCAAGTGCTTGCAGTTTGAGAACTCTGCATTTCTTGAAGAACCTGGAGAATAGTTTGGAGGTGTTGAAGGTCCTAAAGAATAGCTTGGAGGTATTGAAGGTCCTAAAGAATAGATTGGAGGTGTTGAAGGTCCTGCAGATGGAGCTCCTAGACAACTCATCAATTGACGAAGTCGGGTCTCTTTCCATAAAAAATCCACATCCAAAATGTTTCGGAGGATGTTAAATAGTAAGGAAATCAATTCTTTTAACATCTAACCAGAATATTTATATATTACACAAATAAAAAACATGTGATTGTTCACCTTTGATTTTGGACATGCATAATATAGTTTACCGTAACTCTCAGGTTTATACGATTGTGGGAGAACTACATCTCCTTCTGCACAACTACACGCAAAAGCTTCATGTGGCACCATCTTCACCATTTTTTTGTGGTTGTGATGGTAAGAGTATGTGATATGTTTGTGGTTGTGATAGTATCTGCTTTTATGGAATAAAAGAGTTTTTAGCGGGAGTATTTGGTGGGAGCATCTCGATGTACAACGATAGCATATTGACTCATCCGTTAAACATCTAATGTACAACGATAGCATATCGACTCATCCGTTGAACATCTAATGTACAACGATAGCCTATCGACTCATCCGTTGAACATCTGATGTACAACGATAGCATATCGACTCATCCGTTGAAAAGGTTCTATGTATAACCATACCATATGATCAATCCGTTAACGTTAATGTATAACATAACATAACGACCTCGTTGAACGTCTAATGCAAATAACCATAAACATACTCGATCATCCAGTGAACGTCTAATGCTTCAATCATACCATATCGACTCATCCGTTGGAAACGTCTTAATGTATAACCATTAACTATCGTCTCATCCGTTAAAATTCTCAATGTACAACGATAACATATCGATCAATCGTTGAATGTCAATGTAAACGATAAACCTATCGACTCTCCGTTGAAGTCTAATGCATAACCATAACATATCGGACTCATCGTTGAACATCTAGAATGTATAACATACCATATCGACTCATCCGTTGAAACGTCTAATGTATGGACCCATATACACATATCGACTCATCGTTAAAATCTAATGTACATACGATACATATCGTCTCATCCGTTGACGTCTAATGTACAATGATTAAATATCGGAGACTACTCATCGTTGAACGTCTAATGCATAACCATAACATATCGCTCATCGTTGACACGTTAATGCATAAACCATAACATATCGACTCATCGGTTGAAAGTCTAATGCATAACCTAAAATATCGCCTCATCCGGTTGAAGTCTAATGGCATAAACCTTACATATCGATCTCATCCGTGACGTTCTAATGTATGCCAATACATAACGACTCATCCGTTAAAACGGCTAAAATGTACAAAAATAACATTCGACTCATTCCGCTTGAACGTCTAATGTACAACGATAAACATATCGACTCATCCGTTTGAAAAAAACGACTAATGCATAAACCATAACATATCGACTCATCCGTTGAACGGCTAATGCATTACCATAACATATCGACTCATCCGATTGAACGTTCTATGCTATAAACCATAACCAATCGACCTCATTCGTTGAAGTCTAATGTCATACCATAACATATCGACTCATCCGTTTTTGAAACGGTCTAATGCATAACCCATTACCATATCGACTCAATCCGTTGAACGTCTAATGTATAACACATAACATTTCGACTCATTTCCGCTGAACGTATAATGTATAACCATAACATATCGACTCATCGTTGAACGTCTAATGCATAACCATAACATATCGACTCATCCGTTGAACGTCTAATGTATAACCATAACATATCGACTCATCCGTTGAACGTCTAATGTATAACATACATATTGACTCAGTCCGTTAAACATTAATGTTACAACGATACATATCGACTCATCCGTTGAACGTCTAATGTATAACCATAACATATCGACTCATCCGTTATTTACGAACCGACCGGAACGAAACCGAGAAACCGGACGACCCAGCGCAACGAAGATTATATATTTTTCTATTAAAAACAATTGGTAAATTAATAAATAAATATTTTATAAAAATAATTTTAAATAACAACTATATACGAACCGACCGGAGACCGAACCGAAAAAACCGGACGACCAAACAGAATCGGAAAAACCGATTATATTTTTTTTAAAATAATTGTAAATAATATTATATTTTTATAAAATATAATTTTAAATAAATATTATTATATACGAACGACCGGACGAACGAGAAACCGGACCGACCAGCCGAACGAAACGATTATATATTTTTAAAGAACTAATTGTAAAATAATAGTTATATATTTTATAAAAAATAATTATAAATAATAAATTGTATACGAACAGAACGGGAACGATCGAGAAAACGAACCGACCAGCCAAAAACGAAACCGATTAATATATTTTTATAAAAAATAATTGTAAATAATAATATTATATATTTTATAAAAAATAATTTTAAATAATAATTATATACGAACCGAGAAACCGGACCGACCCAGCCGGCGAAATCGCAACCCGATTATATATTTTAATAAAAAATTAATTGTAAATAATAATTATATATTTTATAAAAAATAATTTTAAATAATAATTATATACGAACCGACCGGAAACGAACCGAGAACCGAACCGCTCCCAGCGAACGAACCGATAATATTAGTTTTGTAAAAATAATTGTAAATAATAATTTTTAAATATTAATTATTAAATACTCTAGTTTTTTTAATTATATAGTTTTGATATATTAATAAACTTTTTAGTAAAAATATAGTTTTTGATATATCTTATGTGAGTATATTAATTAAAACTTTTATAACTTTTTAATTGCACTTTCCCGGCGACATTGTCGACGAGGGAAACTTTTTTATTGGTTTTTGCTCCATAAAAACACTCCATTATTTTGTTTATTGCGTATTTCGCTATAGGACAAAAATTGTTGTTTCTCCGGCGAATGTCGTCGGGGATAAATCTGGTAATCTGAGTTTACAGACTCATACCAAAACGTGAAACATAAAAAAACTACTCCTAGGCGATTTTACATCAGCTTCACACCACTTCTCACCCACCCACCACCTCGGCCCACCACCACATAACCATACCACCACTCCACTACTCACCACATACACCACTATCACCACGTCTCCAACGGAGCACAATTAATACCGCCACCACCTCCTCTCCTTCTCCTCTAAACCATAATTATTTTCTAAACCCTCTAATGACAATTCTTGATACTTCTTTTTCTAACCCTATAATTGGTTGGTGGTGATCCTCTTGTAAAACTAGCGAGGTACCACCAATTGTAATTTTTGTTTTAAATTTTTTAATTTGATAAGGTTGGTATAAATTTGGTGTTAATTATAAAAGGTGTTTAAACTTTTTTTGTTTGGCAGTTGGTAGCCGTGTCCACAGCCGGGCCGAGCCGAGTCCACAGCCGACCGAGTCCACAGCCGAGCCGTAGCAGCCGAAGCAGCTGAGCACACAGCCGAACCACTCCTTATGTTGATAATTTGATATAATTTGATGTTTGTTCCTTCAATAAATGTAATGTGTTAGGATTTTTTGGATTTTAGGATTTTAGTGATTAATTTGAGGAAAAATCCGTCCTGAACTTAATCATTTCCTATAGAAACCCGTTCCGAAATTTAATTATTAGTATATTAATTTCGAAAAAGTCCCCCGTTTGGGATGCTTTTTGAATGTTTTGTTCATTTGGTATGAATGCGGATAAACCGATTTGCTATTTAGATTGATTTCGAAGTGTTTCTCCTTATACTCTTGACGAATTGTATTTAAACACATATTTGGGGAGTTGAGGGGAAATGTTGCCGAAATTATCTCAAATAGTAAATCGGTTATACGCATTCATATATGAGACGAATCATTCAAAGAGTGGGTTAGGATTGCCTTCCATAGTTGCACTAGGTGAAAAAAAACATCTCGTTTTACTCAGCTTTGTATTGTTTAATTAAGTTGACATATAATAACTTAAATGTATCGATAAAACGCAAGTTTTGGTAAATCAGGATTAGAGTTGGAACACTTTTAGGGGGGGGGGGGGGGGGGGGGAAAAGGCCGGTTATTTTTTCCCCCCTATGATACGAGCATTTTTATTAGGGGTTTGAAAAATTCGTCGATCATTGCAAGCCGTTAGTGAATAGTGCCGGGAAAATAAGATGTCCATGCAAGTCTTGTCGAACAATATTGTGGGTATCCATCAAACACCTTTCAGACCACATTATGAGAACTGGGTTTTGACCCTAGGTTACAAAACATGGGTCACCATGGTTGAACCGGCTTCTTCCTCCGCCACCCCAGATAATAGATAACACAAGACAATTAGATGAGTGAACATGCATCGTTACTTAATGATCTTTAGTTATATCCTCCTCGAATAATGACACAATGAGCAAACTCAAGGAGATATTTTGAGAAAGTAATCGAACCGACTTCAAGCTCAGTAACGAGTTGACGAGTTATATGCCTTAAGTGCCAACGATGGAGTGTACCCTGGTTGTACATATGTGACTCGATTAAGACTTTATGGCAAAAGTTACATATTTTAAGGTTAAAGGTTAATTGACTGATTTCATATTCAATGAAATGATTTAGAATTTTCCATAATGGATTTCCCATCAGTAAGGATTACCCGTCCAATCCGTCATACTATGCAATAAAAAAATAATTTAATAATGATTGGGTTAGGGTACGAGTTCGATACATGCTAGTGAACTCGATTGCTGTTTATTTTCGGGGGAGACGATAACAAAAGATTTGGATTTCTGTCCGGTGTGTAATACGAGTAGATGGAAAGACAGTAACACACCGGGGAAGAAAGTTCCTAAGAAGGTGTTGCGTTACTTTCCGATCATTCCTAGACTACAACGTTTGTACAAGTCTAGTCACACTGCAAAGGAAATGATTTGGCATGCTACTTTGATGTTTGTTCCTTCATTAAATGTATATGTGTTTAGGATTTTAGGATTTTAGGATTTTAGTGATTAATTTCGGAAAATACCCGTCTGAATTTAATCATCCTATAGAAAACCCTTCCGAAATTAATTTATTTGAAATTAATTTCGGAAAGTCCCCCGTTTGGGACTACTTTTTGAATGTTTTGTCTCATTTAGGATATGAATGCGTATAATTGGTTTACTATTTAAGATGATTTCGACAGTGTTTCTCCTTTACTCCTACGAATATGTCTTTAAACACATATTTGGGGAGTTGAGGGGAAATGCTGCCGAAATTATCTCAAATAGTAAATCGGTTATACGCATTCATATATGAGACGACTCATTCAAAGAGTGGGTTAGGATTGCCTTCCATAGTTGCACTAGGTGAAAAAACATCTCGTATTTCTCGTTTAAATGTGTTTAATTAAGTTGCATATAATAACTAAATGTATCGATAAAACACAGTTATGGTAATCGATGATAAGAGTTGGACACTTTTAGAGCGTCATGAACGAGCATTTTATATCGGTCTTGAAAAATTCGTTGATCATTGCAAGCCGTTAGTGAATAGTGTCGGGAAAATAAGATGTCCATGCAAGTCTTGTCGAACAATATTGTGGGTATCCATCAAACACCTTTCAGACCACATTATGAGACATGGGTTTGACCTAGGTTACAAAACATGGGTTCACCACGGTGAACCGGCTCTTCCTCTGCCACCACCAGTAATAGATAACACAAGACAACCTCAGATGAGTGACATGACAGCGTTACTTAATGATCTTAGCTATATTCCTCCGAATAATGAACACAATGAGCCAACTCAAGGAGATATTGGTGAGACAAGTAACGAACCAACTAAAGACACAGGCAAGGCAAGACAAGACTTGCAAAGGTTGGGCATTCGAAGTGGCTTGTGGCTCGGCCAAACCAAAAACGGGAAGTGCTTGAAGCCTCAGGCTGCGTATTCTTTCACACTAGAGAACCGAAAAAAGTTTTGTCAGTTCATCAAAGGAGTTAAAGTACCAGATGGGTTCGGATCATGCTTCAAGCACAAAGTGACCGATAATGATACCAATATAACGGGCCTGAAGTCTCATGATTGTCATATAATGATGCAACGTTTACTTCCTTACGGACTTCAAAATTACTTGCCCGATAAGATTGCAAAACCAATAATCGAGCTATATTCCTTGTTTAAGCAAATCTGCTCTACAACTTTGATGGAGGATGACATGTTGAAAGCTCAGATCAAGGTGGTCGATATTATGTGCGATCTTGAGATCATATATCCTCCTGCTCTCTTTGACATTATGATTCACTTGGTTATCCATTTACCTCTAGAGGCTCTTGAAGGCGGGCCTATTCGCCCCCGGTGGATGTTTCCATTTGAAAGATACATGAAGAAGCTAAAAGGTTATGTACGAAATAAAGCTAAGCCAGAAGGTTCGATTGCGGAGGGTTATGTTGCAGAAGAAGCATTGACTTTCAGTTCTCATTATTTTCGGGATGTTACCACGAAATTTAATCGTCCTGACCGTAATGTGGATCCCCCTCCCTAAACGTGTCAGTTTCAGGTGTTCCGATCGGTATGTAAATCGATTGGTTTACGGTCGGTTATTCGGTTTGATGCCCAAGAGTTGAAGAAAGTGAAATGGTATGTACTTCACAACAGTCCTGAGATCGACACGTACCGGTCCCAGTTCAAGAGGTACGCGTTTTTTTATTTTGAAACTTCTTTTTCTTAACTTATCATTTCGACGACTTATTCTAATACCATGAACGTTTTTCAGTTTATTTCCTAACAAAGACATGAAAGAAGAATTCCCCGAGTGGTTTGGGTCGCAGGTAAACTTAGACTTATTTTGTGTACTTAACTGTAAAAATAACAATATCATATTTTGTGTTCTCTATCTAATCCTATCTTCTTCATAGATCCGTCAACGTCACGTAGACAATGACAAAGACCTAGAGGTTAGCACAACCAGCGAGTTATTCGCTTTGGCTTGTGGACCAACATGGACTCCAATCTCAATAAATGTTTACGTAGTCGACGGTGTGAGGTATGTCGTGCGCATCCGCAATGAACGTCGCACAACTCAAAACAGCGGCATTTGTTCGCCTGCCCTGACGAAGAAATGTATTATGGTCAGCTTCAAGAAATCCTCGAGTTTAAGTATTTGTTGTTCAAAGTTGTGTTGTTCCGAGTTAAGTGGTTCGACACTCGCAACCAAGGACGTAAAGTCAAACATCTTGTCCTTAGAAACAACATGACACAAATCGACACAAGAGGTGAGGCATTTAAAGATGATCAATACATTCTCGTCACACAAGTCAAACAAGTCTTCTACCTTAAAGATAAGGCCAAACCCCACTAGAAGGTCGTCGAACATGTTAATCATAAAAAGTTTATCGACGGGGGTGTTATCGTGGTAGAGGACTATCCTCATATTATACATTTCGACAACTCATCTGATCTCCCACTTTCTACTAGTTTGAATGACTTGGATAATGCGACCTTGCATATAGATGGTCAATCAATGGAGGTTGACGCACCACCATATATCATTGATGTTGTTGACCAAGACGATGATATTACTGATGATGAAGACGCCCTTCCTCATGATTTAGCAAATTCTGATGATGAAGACCTCATCAATGTTGATGATGATGGTGTTGACAAAGTTTATTCTAGTGAAGAAGAAGATTGATCTTGAGTTGTAACTTTCAAAAGACACTTATATATTTGAATGAATGAATGAAATTGTTGTGGATTGTTTAAATGTGTATGTTTATTTGGATATGTATGTATTTAGATGTGTGCATGCTTATATTATTTTGTTCATGAATTTGTATATGTTATGCTAATTGTACTTGTACAAATGTCAGTAGATGTTGCTCGGTCCCACGGCGGTGACGATGGCGGTGAGGATCGTCCCCCTCCACACCATGTACTCTGCGGTTGCATGGGTTGCTTTCCTAACCGAGGTAAGAATTTCTAGATTATTGTAATACAAGCATAAATTTGATACATATATTGAACTTTCTTGCCTTGAATTCTTATGACTTTATCACTCACCTGATTTTGCAGGCAAAGGCAAACAAAAGCCCAATTTGGGCGGCAGGGCAGTGGGCAGGCTGAATACCCGTGACAAGACGTGGAACCTCTCCTTAAAGGAAGTCACGGATAAGAAAGGCCCCATCCCGATCCGGTTTGAGCTGCGTGACAAACAAACCGTTATGCCTCTCGGTGACCATGCGACTCATTGGTCTAGCTACATCGGGGAGGTCATTAGGGGTGTGCCTTTTTACTACCCTTCTTGGCTGAAGGTCACGAAGGAGCAAAAGGCGGCGCTCATTACAGATATTGGGGTCAGTTATCCTTTTATGTTTATTTCATTATCGTGTTCATTTATTTAATTGTGTATATTTATCTAATTCGTTTATTTATTTATATCATATAAATAAATAAACAAATTTAAATAAATATATAAATTATATATCTAACTCTGTCTTCGTTTTGTTGTATATGATTGCAGACCCAGTTTGATCTGAGGCCGCACCTGGAATCCCCCGATTGGACAGAGATCAACGCGGGCATCCAGCAGCACTTGCAAAAAGGCGTACAATACCAACAAGGCTGCTTTCAAGGCCCAACATTGGGTTATAGACCCCACAACCGGAACTTATGATGTTAAGAAGATCAGGCGGGCACGTCCTGAAGACATTACATCGGAAGAGTGGGAAAAGTATATTAAGTTTTAGAATGATCCTAGGAACATTGCTCGAGCCGCTCAAAATTGGCAAAACCAGGCAAAGAGCACGGTGATATCTCGACAGGGATCCCGGTCGCTTGCTCGCCTTCGAGATGAGATGGTAATAAACATTATAATTATTTTACATACATATATACATATATATCTGATTATACGCTTTGGTGTGTTGTGATTTGTCGTTTTTAATTTGTTTCATCTTATATGCGTGTGTATGTACAGAGGCAGAGCTCAGGCACTCAGGAGTACCCGTCGCTCATTGACACCTTCTTCGTGGCACACACTGTTAATGGGGAATTCCTTCGGGATGAGGACCGACGTATATACGTAAGTTTTGTTTCAAAACACACTTTAATGAATTATCGAGAATTAATGTAGCAACCCGACTAATATATTAACTATCTTGTGTTTTTGTCACTACATAGGAGGAGATGAGGAGGCTGGAGGCTACGGGCACCTACACTGATGATGAGATCAATCGCTTGGCTAGAAGGGGTAAGCAGCGAGGGCACATTCCCGGTGTTGGTAGGGTATTGCCAGCACGGGCCACAGCCGGCCCAAGTACGCCCGCGTCTGAAAGCACGCTCAACAGCCTACACAAAAAGGTGGACTTCATGATGAGTCTTTTCAAAAGTGACTCAAAGTACTCAGATATGTTTTCACAGTTTGAGTCGGGTGGTGCCAGCGGGAGTGGCGGGTGCGGGGACGACGAGGAGAGTGCCGACGATCAGGAGGACGAGGATGAGGATGGCGATGGCGATAGTTAGTTGTGTTATATATGGTTAGTATGCTACATTGTTGATTTTAAGATGATGTAGCATTATTATGTAGTAGGTTTGGAACAAGTGTGATGTATTTGTATTGCTTGATCGTGTATATTGAATTGTGGTTTTGGTACAAAGGTTGATAGTTAATACATGTTTTGATACATGTTTTTGTTGTTTGTAATAGTTTTTACCAGAAAAAATAAAAAATCTAAGAAATCGCCTGCTGGTACAGGATGCAATTTTAAAAAAAAATGCAGACTATTTCCCCTGTGACATTCTCGGGGATAGTTCAACAAAAAATATGCCACATACTCCCCCGGCGACATGTCCGCCGGGATAGTCACGAAAAAAAACGACAAATTCTATGCATTGCGTCTACAAGTCACAAAGAGCAGAATTTTCCCCAAGCGACATTCGCCGGGGATAACCGGATAATTAATTACTCGTTTAGGCAATTAGGGAGCCGTAATACTTAATTTTAACTTTGAGATTCCCAGCGGACATGTCGCTGGGGAATGTGGGTGCCACAGTGGCACTAAGTTGTTTGACTAAAAATACGTGGTGGCCGCCCCCGGTGTCGCTGGGAACGTCGTTGGGGAACGTATCTCCCATTCCCGCCAAACCCCGATCCAGTACCCCGCCCCGACCCCCCACACAATCCCCCCATCCACACCCACCCCAACCGATACCAACAACCTAGCACCCGATCCAGCCACACCTTCCACAAACCCCCCCTCCCACGTCACCTACCATCCTAACCTCCAAACCACCACCCACAACCTCGACCAATTACCCACGATCCCCTCACCCGCCTTCCCTCATCCCCTCACTACCCGCCTGACCTACTCCCATCCCCTCCACCCAGCCCAAACCGTCATCCCCCAGCGCTAACCCCCCACCCTCCCCATTCCCCCACTTCTTGCCAACCCCTAACACCCACCACCATCACTTATCCCCCGAACAATCTACCTCCACATATCCAAGACACTCAAACCTGCGAGCTTTCCCCAGCGAACTTTCCCACCATCGATAAGCCTGGGAAAGGTTTCCCACATCGTACAAGTTTGATTGGGAAATCCCCGAATTGTCGCTAAGGAAAAGGGCTAATGGTTGTATGACGGTGATGCTACTGACTTATCGTTTATAATGGAAAGCCATGTCTTGGGGTTATAACGGGTCCCAATTTGGAGAAATAAATCTTACTATCGTTGAGCGAGGCCATTTTTATTGGCCATGAATGAGGGCGACATTGCAGAGGTTGTAAGGGTCGTATGTGTCGAGTGGCTAAAACCCGAAGCACCAATGCGGGTTTGTACCATCCATTACCTATACCAGTAGCCCCGTAGGTGGATGTGAGTCTTGATTTCGTTCTAGGGCTACCTCGAACACAAAGGAATAAATATTTAACTATGGTGGTGGTCGATCGGTTCTCCAAAATGGCGCATTTTATTGCTTGCAACAAGAAGTTCGATGCATCATAAGTAGCACGTTTATTTATGCAGGAGGTTGTACAATTGCATGGTGTGCCTAATACTATCACTTCTAATCGTGATGTGAAGTTCGTTAGTCATTCTTGGCGTACATTATGGCGCAAGATGAGAACTCAACTTGTGTTTAGTTCATCACACTGGTATGTGCTTAAATACACATACCTTTTACCTAATAAAATGAGCTAAAAAGACCAATAATGACTAATAATACATGAAAAATGCATTATATTTGTGTGTTTTGTCTATTGTGTATCGCAGGTAACGGATATTGCATAAAGGAAAAAAATAATGCAAAACGGACAAAACCGAGCAAAGGAATGGAATGAGCGCAAAAAATTGAAGCCAAAGGCTAATACATTTTTAATAGGCCAACCCGTACCCATTTTATTGGGCCGGGTCAGCCCAATAAGAATGATACTATATATCTTAAGCCCTTTATAAAGCCTTAACCAATCCATTAAATCTTTTAACCATCAAAATCCCAACACCAAGCCCAAGTTATAAACAAGTGGTCAAAGCACGGGTTAAACCTTCCAAAGTCAAAAGCACTGTATGTCTTTTTCACCCCTTTTCCCTCCCTCTCTTTTACACAAAGCACACACACTCGCAGGGTAAAAACTCCATTCACGCAACACACACCCCTTCCTTCTAGAACCCCCTGACACCCTCTGACACACTCCAATACATACTGGCAATCCCAAGAATTATGATTGGTTGATGTGACTTGGTGATCAAATTAAGGGCTCAAATTGATTAGAAGAATGAGGCGGTTTGATTGGATGCCTTGGATTGAAGATAAAAGGCTCCTCATTCCCTCCTCACAGAGAAAACACACCCCAAGCCCATGGCTCATCTATAAATAGGACTAGTATCTCTTTGTAAAAATCATCTAGGAGTAGGGTAGTGTAGAATAACTTTTATGTAATTTTTAGCTTATTTTATGCTTATTGTAATGGAACTCGGCTTATTGTAATTCCCTTTTGATTAATAAAAAGCATTTTTCGTTTAAAGTAATTTGTGTTCTTTTAATTCATTTCTCTCTTAAGCAATTTACTTAAATGTTTTAAAAAGCTATAATGTGTACTCAATCTCTCTTTCAGCTCAAATAAGCCCCTAAAAGCTTATTTTTGCTTGTTTGTTAAATTTCAAGTCAATTGGATAAGGATTGAGTATTTTAGCTTTATGGAAGATAAGCTAGCAATGGATGAGCTTATGGGGTCTTAACTAGCTGGTGCAAACAAGCTAGAGCTTGTTGACTCTAGCTCATTTGAGCATTTAAATACTTGTTTAGAGCAAAGGATTAAGGTGCATTTTTCCTTTTCATTTCTTAAGCTTATTTTCTGCATTTGCTTATTAAACTACTTATTTCTGCTTATTCTACTTTAATTGTGCTTATTCTGCATTAATATTGTTTATTACATTTAGATAATTGCTTTTTATAATCTGTTTTTGGCTCAAAAGTACTTTTCAGAAAATAAGGGGGTGTTTGGCACAAGCAGTTTTAACAAACTCTAAATGATTCTCATATGTAGTTTTCACAAGTTTAAAGCTACTCTTGTTTAGTTTTTAAGTTTGTCCTGTCATATTTTCTTTTATGCTAGTTTTAAGTTTTCAAAATTTTGATAATTAGTTGAATCCTTTTAAAATCTATTTGGTGAATGGTTTTTGTGCTCAAGTTAAGTTTAACATGCATCATTTTCCATCTGATTTGAGCTTTAAGTTTAGGAAAAGGAGTTCAATCCTTTTAGCTCAAATTTGGTAATCTAGTTGTGTGTTCTTAACTGTCCAAATGTGCAGTTTCTTTGAAGTGATAATCTAGCCCCTTTTAGTGTAATTGTTATTAAATACAGCTTATTGGAGTCCTAGCTTAATCTATTTCTAGTTTCTTTTTAGAATGTCAAGTCAGTTTTAGTTTTAAAAGAGTCAATTCATGCCAAAAAAAGCCAAAAGAAGTCTAAAAAGGGCAGTCTGTTCAGCTTAGGATTTTTAGCTTATTTAGAGGTTAATTAAGATTAATTTTTGGTTGTTCTTGCTTATTTAGTTTAGTGCTTTGTTTGTTTGTAGTTTTTAGCCTTTTAATTTGCTTGTTGAGTCTTTTAAATAAGTTTCAAATAGGTCTTAATTTCAAAAAGCTAAAAAAAGAGTAGTCTGTCACTTTTCAAAGTCCTTTTCCTAGCTTATTTCTTAACCAATTTTCCTAATTCTTGGTTCTATGTGTCCTTTGGATGTTAATGTTTATCTGTTTTAAGCTTTTAGCTTATGTTAAGAGCTTTTTGTGTCCTTAAGTCTAGCTCAAAAGTTAGTAAAAGGTCATTTAAAAAGTATTTTAAGCCTGCTGTCTTAGTGTCTTTTTGGAGCTTTTCAGTTTAACTTGATAGCTTATTTCTAAGTTATAATTGCTTATTAGGTGTTGGACTTGATCTGTTTGAGCTTATTAGCTTTTCCTTGTTGCTTGTTCAGTCTAAAAAAGCCAAAAAGTTTAGTCCTTTTGTTAAGCCCTTTTTCTTTATTTTTTTAAGTGCTACAATCTAAATTGGTTTTTCTTAATAGGTTTTTCTTTTTTTAGCTTATTTAGGTTAGCTTATTTACTTTAGCTTTTTAAGTTTAAATGTTGAACCGTTTTAGCTTATTTAGGTC
>BQNB010125042.1:3391-19836 GCA_026074375.1 Tanacetum coccineum
GATGTTATTGTTCCGATGGATGATATTCGACTTGATTATAAGTTGCACATGATTGAAGAACATGTGGAGATTGTTGATAAAGAGGTTAAGCGACTTAAGCAAAGTCGGATACCTATTGTTAAAGTTCGTTGGAATTCGCAAAGAGGTTCAGAATTTACATGGGAACGTGAGGACCAGATTAAGAAAAAGTACCCTCATCTCTTTACAAGTAAGGACGAAGCGTAGAAAGCGGGTAAGTCGAGCTGAGCACCGGGACAGCGCTCCCTAAAGGAGGGGAGAATGTAACAACCAGAGTTTTAGGTCAACGTTTATCCCGAGCTACGATAATTATTTTTGCTACGTAAATAGTTATAGTCGTTTATACTATATGAGGTTTGATAGAAATTTCCGTTTATAGGATTATTTCAATCCGTGATTGAGTTTCTATTTGTTCTTAGCATATAAGAAAGTTAAAAAATTATATTGTTGCTCCGAGAGTGTTTTACAGCGTTTCCCTGAGTTTTTGTAAAAACCGTGTTTAATGGTCGTGTTTTACGTAGTTTAACGTTTTATTAAACGTTTTAAAGAAAAATTAGTGGGACGGATTTAAAATATTTACTAACGTGGTGTGACCCGAGACTTTGGCCGATTTTAAATAAAAGAAATAATGCTTTATACTAGTTTTAAAAGAACTTAAGAATAGAGGGACTAGAATTGCTAAAGTATCAAAGATGTTTTTTATAAATAGGACACCAAATATCACTTATAACATTTTTACAAAATTAGAAACACTCTCCTCCCTCTCTTGCTCCTTGTTCGACCGACCAAGACACAAACACCACCACTACCAATTTATTTTTGACATGCTATACAATCAATTTATACCATCTTAATCCTTGTTTCCGTAGCTACAAATCTTACTATAGAAACCTCACCTGCATCAAGTTTTGAAGAAGTTAGATTTTAGGTCAAGTTCTTGTGATTTTGATCTTAAAGGGGTGTTTAGATTGGTTAGATTGTTGTTATTTTGGTGTTAGTTGGTTGAAAAAGGGTTTGGTTTGGTTCGTTTAGGTTCGTCCATACGGTTCAACAAGGGGAAACCAAATCGATTTTTGTTCTAGCTTTGTGAGTATTCTAGTTATGTTTTTATGTTGATTAATTTGATGTTATTGCATGTATATGATTATTGCTAGATGATTCAAGTGCGGAAAGTATTGAAAGCTTGTTTTGTTATTGACAAAAGTTTAATGGTTTTGGTATAATTATATAGACTCATTAAGCGTATTTTGATAGTCGGATTATGTCAAAAAAGTCATTTTATTGGGTTTTGGGTTGACTTTGTTTAACCAGAAAGTTTGACTTGACCGTGGCGCGTCGAGAAATTTTTGAAATTTATTTCAGGCTTTTGAAATTAATAAAGGATGTTCTAAGGTCCATTTTGATATATGGTGGGCCTTGTAACTCCTAAAAACTAACGTTTTATGGCCGAATCAAGTTTGGTTATTTTGAGGTAAAAAGTCAACTACAAAGTTTGACTTTTGAAAGTCAAATTTGCGTATACTTTTGAATATAGCTTATAATGAGGAAATAGTTCGTAATGTTAGTTAAACAAAGATGAAATGCTAAGTTGGGATTATATTATCCTTACTTTCGGCAAGCTTTCTAAAAATGGAAACTTTATGGAAAACGTTATAATATTGTTAAGTGCGTCAAAGTGAATTATTTTGCGTCGCACTTGGAGATTATAGTATATAATTGTATATACATAATAATATTATGTATATATATATATGCAAGTATGCATTATATGAAATATTATACTTTTAGTCACGTACCGCCATATATGAATTATATAGGTCGCGGTTAAGACGTGAAGCAAGTTACGTTTGTTGAGTTATTTGATTTGGATCTTGTGATTAAGGTGGGATCATAGCCTCGCTTTTGAACTGTTTTAAATGTTTTTAAACCCATAAGGGGGATACATGTTTGTTTTATAAATCGAACACATATGATTTTATGGTATACTGGACCCGATTATGAGATTGTTTCCGCATAAGTAGCTATTGTCGAAGTCCCTTATTTCATGAACCATTAATTACCTTGTGAGGTGAACGCTAATGCATTAAATAGATTTATTGGGTTTGACAACCCTGTCTGGGGTCTAAATTCGTTGGTGAGCACCCTGTTACAGACATTTTGTATTTAGAAAATAGTAGGTATATGACAATGATACCTTGTTTTGGGGCACACTAACATATGAAATGCCATATGTATTGTTAACGTTCGGTCTCATGAGCTTATTGCATGAAAGAAAAGAAGTTGCTATACATTGCATTTGTTGCATTGTTTTCCCGAGAACTAATTATGTGTTCAAAGATTATTGCTTACTAATTACTTAAAACTCTATGAATTTCACTCAACTTTGTTGTTAACGTTTTAAACATGTTTCATCCCAGGTAATCAAGGTTGAAGGAAATGATGGCATGGAGGTGTCGTGCGTGTGATGGATTTTATGGAGAGACTACTTGTGTGTTCCGGTCTTTCAAAAACAATGTCTTAAGTTGTGTTAAAACAATGTCTTTTATTTGAAACAATTGTCTTTCAATGATTGTAATAGACGGTGGTTGCGATTCTGTAGGGACCTAAACGCGTTTTATCTCTGATTAATAATGGAACACATGTTTGATAAACGTCTCATTTGGGTCGTTTTCTATTATCTTGGTAAATGGTGTTATTTAGTAACATCCACATTGCTAATTTCCTCTACGCAACTCAATGTACGTTGGGCGGGGTGTTATAATTAGATGCATCTACATAAAGCAAGCATTTGTTGATTATAATCTATCTTAGGAGATTCGTAATGGTGCTCTTACAAAAACCTAACTCATGGAGACTTTACCCACTTACTGCTTAATGGCATCTTATACACTAGTAGTCCACTGGCTGAGTCCTTACCAATGAAACAAGAATGTACTTGTTGATCCTAGGGTCACATGCTAGTCCAACTAAGCTCACATAAACCATTAGTAAAGATAGGTCAATATTTTTGATCCTATGATTCTAGATATATAAGTTGCAATATAGATAGCTATCCCAGACACTTAGCCTACGCCCAAACAACACCAAAGTTGCAGCGCATTAAATATGTAGGAATAGACCTAATTGAATGATAGGTCGCATACTTAAGCATGTAAACAAATGTAAATTGATAAACATAATTAACAATCAACGATAAATTAAGCAATCAATATAAACAAACCAAACATTAGATCTTCATAAACATGGCTGATACCTTAAGGTATCAGCCAAAAACTTGATGTGTCATTGTGTGGTTGTAATTTATGATTCAAGTTTTAAATTTATATTTTGCCGACTTAACCAAAAACAACACTTTAACGGGTTGTGTACTCGTTCGGTGGGAGTTTCATGGTAAGTAGGGTGTCGATCACTAAGAGCGAGAAACACTCTCAATTTATTAATACTTTGGTTTTTCTAATCTAAGTTAGTCTAATCTATGCTAAACCTATGCTAAACCTATGTTAATCCTTAATCTAAGGGATAAGGGGGGTTTTCAGTCTGAGACTGGCGCATGTTTTGTGGTGACTAAAACCAATTCAAGATACTAAAACACTGATAACGCCCAAACTATACATGTTTTCGGTGGCGTTATTTGTATATATTTAATCATTTCTCGTAAACTTTTGATACTTAATAGCTTGAATTACTTGCAGGTTCACTTGAAGATATCCCGAGGTCAAACATAATAAAGATCGAGTATTTATATGCTAAGGAATACAACATACAAGCAAAGATAAAGAATCAAGCCTACAAATACAAATGTGTGTCGCTCTTACCAATTGTGTGCCGCACTTATCCTCAAGTCAAAGGAATTAAAAAGAATTAAATACTACTGCTTTAATACCCTAAGTACGCCGCACAAATTCTTTTGTGAGCCGCACTTCTTCAATAAACATTTAATTCCCTTTGCATTTAATCACCAAGTACGCCGCACATTTTACCTTGTGCGCCGCACTTCCATCTTGAAATCAGCCTATAAATAGAGCTAAAATTCACACATTTCATTCATCTGATACTTACAAACAACTTAGTATCAATTCCCTCATCTAATCATTCTCCAAGCAGAAACACCATATCCTTTGAAGAATCAAGATCAAATCACCAAGAACGATGAAGAACATCATACTAGTTTACTAAAAGAATGAAGTTTGTTATCAAATCAAGTTGTGTTATGAACTCCTTAGCCATGAGAGGCTAAATCTCTCATGACTACTCGGTGATGTTATGATAATGAATAAGTGTTTGGTATGATCATGATCTCTTTAATCTCAAGCTTATGTTGTAATCCTATTATGTCTTATCTTGTTAGTTTTGTTTATCAATCTTAGATTATATAATCATATCGATATAGGTCGAAAGACCCGCTATGATTTATGCAGTTTTAATGATTTGTGTAACACCCCCATTTTAATATATCTCAGCGGAAGGGTCATTTTGGGTGCTACGTCATAATATAACAACTCAAGCATAGAAAACGACTCGAAAATAGACGTTTTTAAATACATTCATTCAAAATAAAAGTTTACATCATAGGTCCTAAATTGTTTCATAATTCATACTACATTTTTTTCAAATCATCTTCGAATGACTTTTATTTAGTGGGCCTTCAAAACATTTAGGTTTCATAAGCGATAACCAAAATCTCCATTGCCGAATTACCTTCAAGGACCTGAGATAAAACATGCTAAAAGTCAACAATAATGTTGAGTGAATCCATAGAGTTTATATATATAAACAATAAAATTATCCGAACACAAGTATCATTTCTCAAAATTCATCAAGATATAACGATGTGGATGAGACAAAGTTATAGGGGGATTATTATAATCCTCATGACATCGAACCTTACCATATAATCAAAATAATGCCCACTATATACCCTCGTTGTGAGTGCATATTATTCTCTATACAATGCATCCGTGTTGTCATTTTCCCGACACGAGACGATAGCCAGTCGTCACGGATTAGAGGTGGCAACCACCAAATAGTACTATTTCATGTATAAGCATTTACCATTACCCGGTAGTTAACAATTCATGATTCCCGCGGGTCTTTTATCTAGCGAGTTAAGCTAACTTATAATCAAGGCTACTAGCATACATTCGGGTCCCTTGTGTTATATTTTAAAAACAAGCATGTTATCCCCCTCACGGGTTTATAAATCAATTAAAGTATAAAAATGCGAGGCTATGAACTCACTTAGTGATGTCGGACGAGAATATTGATGAATAAAAACTTCGGAAGTAGGCGCGTCAATCAACCAAGACCTATACAAATTGTTACGGGTCTTAGGTTTCTAGTCGATAAAAATTAATGAAAACTAATAAATTAAATAAGTATATGTATACATGTAGTTTATATGATGATCATGCTCTTGCAAAATATTTATTTCACACTTGGAGTTTTCTAGGTTTTTAGTTTGTTTTATTATTAGCCCACTTGCTCTTATTATTCAACTTAGTCCAAAAAGTCCAATAGGCCCATTAAGCAAGCCCATTAAGTTATTAAGTTGATATTATCACTCAAAGACCAGCTCCTAGACCATTAGTTAGGTCCAAGTGGATTGGGCCTAAAGCTAAGTCCATATAGTCCAATTTGTTACATTGGGCCTAGTGGCCCAATAAGGCCTTATGGCGTATTTAAGCTTATATATGACTCTTGTTATAATTTTTCGGGTTCTCGAGGTCGGGATACTTTTATTATTAGTATGTTAGAATTTTAAAACTCCAAAGAAGTGGGTCCTACCACCTCGGGTTTTAGTTACAAAAATCGCTTTACATAGTATAGTGTTCGGGTAGTAGTAAATTTTGTATACTTTTATGTTTACGAAAATAGTCATAATTTATAAACCGTAAATGGTATAATTGATATATTTATATCCTTAGCTTCATATTTAAGTGTACTTTATAGATCCAAAACCATTTTTGTACTTAGTTTAAGTATACTTATACATATGAACAATTTACTACATAAATGTCAAGTTACAAATTCGGACTGAAATCTCACTTTTACCGTTTTTGACGCCGATTTCAAACCGTAAATAGTTGGTTGACCATCCAATTGATTCAGAACCTACATGATTGTATCTAGGTCTCATAGTACTAAATTTTTAACCAACTCAGTCCGTAAGTATGACTTTTTACACAATCTGTACAGCAAGGGCAGATTCAACTAGTTTTGGTATTTTGACCATAACTTACTCAATTTTTGCTTTCTAGTGGAAATACAACTTGTCAAGTGTTCATAAGAGAATTATATACAACCTAGGGTAATCAAATTCATCTTCCAACCTATTGAAAAATGCAGATTCTACTATTCATCATAGCCCACTATTTTTATTGTTTTCTATCAAGTTTCAATGGTCTAATTAGCTAGTTTTAATCTAGATTCATGCACACATCACCCCATTCAACTCTTGATCATCATATATCATACAAGTATATATACAATTGGAAATCAAAATAAAATGATATCAAAACTTATAAATTTTTACCACAATAAAAATGATGATGATGATCTAATGATCAAAAGAAATATACAAGACTTCAACTTCAAGCTTGATCTTCACCCATATTATTCTTGATCACCATTTTCTTTACCCAAAATAACTTGATAAAAATTTGTACAAAATCAGCCCCAAAATGTATGTAAACCCTTCTTGAAAACCCTTTATATCACCTCCAAAATATAGTAACCATACTAGGAAGTCATCTTAACTAGTGTAGTATTTTTGTGATCTAGAAATTTGTATGATAATGGTGTTGTGGTGGTGGTGGTTCACGGAAAAGGAGGGGGAGGGAGAGAGGATTTTGTGTTTTATTTCTCTTACTAGTTGAATGTGTAGTGTATGTGTGTTAAGTTGGTCAAAATCTTGGTTTATGTATGTATGAGAAATATTGGACAAGTGTTAAGTTGTATACTTAACATGGCTTACAAAAGGGACACCTCTCCCTTTGGTTTTGTCACCCTTTTCATGGTGAGATTAGTGGGATAAGTAGTTTACTACTTGTCCCACTAATTGTTAAGGCGGGTATTTTCAAAGTCCGATATTTAAAAAGGTACGTTTTGTAGTTGTTTTTCTTAAAAAGTAAAAATAGTATGAGACACGAAAAATAAAAACGAATGTAATAAAAACATTTCTACGGCATTTTGGAAATATAAACGTCAATGCTTAACGTAGGATTCGCCGGTTCCTTGTAAACGTCACGTAAATTACAAATGTAAGCCCTAATTTTTCCCGGTTAGTCGTGAGTTCATATTTCAACATAAAATTGAAAAATATATTTAATACTCGAGAATAAAATAACGACTTGAAATTGACGGTTTGTCACACAACCTCAAGGACTATTTCTGCCAAGTCCTCAAAAACTTTACACTACAAAGGACTAAAGTTGTAATACACTTATATAAGTTGAGGGACTTAAGATGTCAAAACCCTAAACTCATACCCTGTATAACTGTAACCCAAATTTCCCGCCAAAACCCTTTCACCCTCCCCTGTCACTTTCTCACCCTCGTTCACTGTTCCCCTCACTCCAAACCCATCACCATCCCAAACCCCACACTCACATGGGTATTTGCCATGTTGGCAATCCCATAAAACCTCATTGGTTGAAGGTAAACTACAAGAAATCAAGGGCTGTGATTGTAGGGATTGGAGAGCAAGAAAGATTGATGGCCAAGATCGCTTTGGGCTTTTACCTCACACAAGAAACACACATGCTTGAAGCACTCTCAGAAGAAACACAAGAAGGAGCTCAAGACCTTAGGACTCTAAGTATAAAAATAGGACTAGAATAGCATTTAGTCTTTTGTCAAATTCTTGTTAAGTCCAGTATTGTATTAACAGAATTTTGTCCATTTTTAATATTGCAATTTAATTTTCTTGTCATTTAAATTATTGTCATTTAATTTTAAGCATTGTATTTTTTAAGTTAATGAGAATTTAAGCTTTCTTTAAATACTTGTCATTTACTTAACTGTCTTTTAAATACTGTATATAAGCCCTTGTATAAGCTTTTGAGTGATTAAAAGCTTATATTAAGTGCTTATCCTAGCCACTACCAAAGTTAATCACGCAAGCACGCAACATGTCTTCCAATGTTTGTATCGTTCTTTCACTCTTACCATCAGTTTCAAGATGGTAAGCAGTGCTCATATCTAAATTCGTTCCTAATGACTTTTGAAGAGATCTCCAAAACCTTGATGCGAAACGAGGGTCTCGGTCTAAAATAATCAACACGGGCACCCCGTGCCTATAAACAATCTCCTTTAAATACCATTGAGTAAGCTTCTCCATTTTATACTTCTCATTCAGTCAGAATAAAGTGAGCAGATTTAGTCAATCGACCAACAATGACCCAAATTAAATCATATCCAGATGGTGTTCTTGGAAGCTTTGAAATGAAATCCATGTAATTCTCTCCCATTTCCAAATAGGAATTTCTGGTTGCTGAAGTAATCCTAATGGCTTTTGGTGTTCAGCCTTGACTTTAGCACATGTCAAGCACTTACTGACATATGTCGCAATGTCAGCTTTCATATTCGGCCACCAGTATAACTTCTTCAAATCATGGTACATTTTATCCGACCCAAGATGAATGGAATATTTTGATTTATGAGATTCCAACATGATTAGATCCCTCAATCCTCCAAATAATGGTAACCATACTCATCCTTTCAGACATTTCATACCATCAGATCTAACTTTAAATGGCTCCCCTTTACCAAGAAATCATTCGGCACCAATATTTTCCTCCTTGCACGCTTCAACTTGTGCATTCTGAATTTGCTTGGGTAAGATGTTATGTACCATTACCACTAAAGCACGCACTCGAATCGGTTCCTTATCCCTCCTGCTCAACCCTCAGCTGAACATCATTCGCCTTTCCCAGGTGGGATAACGAATAACACAATCGTAATCACTCAGAAGTTTAATCCATCTACGATGCCTCATATTTAGCTCTTTTTGATCCAAAATATATTGTAGGCTTTTGTGATCGGTGTATACCGTACACTTAGTGCCGTACAAATAATGTCTCCATAGTCAAAGAGCAAAAACCACCGCTCCTAATTCCAAGTCATGGGTCGTATAATTTTCTTCATTCTTTCTAAGTTGCCTAGAGGCGTACGCAATCACCTTTTCTCGTTGCATCAAAACAGCTCCAAATCCTTTAAGGGACGCATCACAATACACAACAAAGTCTTCGCTTCCTTCGGGTAGTGATAATATTGGCGCACTACATAATTTCAGCTTCAATGTTTGAAATGCCTCCTCTTCGTCGTCGCCCCACACATACGGCTTATTTTTCTAAGTGAGTTTAGTTAATGGTTTGGATATTAGAGAAAACTCCTTAATAAACCTTTGATAATAACCTGCCAAACCCAAAAATTATCGCACTTCCGTTGGTGTAGTTGGTGCAGCCCAATTTTTAATGGCTTCTATCTTCGCAGGATCAACATGAACTCCACTACTATCAATCACATGGCCAAGGAATTGCACGGAATCAAGCCAAAAATCACATTTCGAAAACTTAGCGTACAACTTTTCGCTCCTTAGCAAATTCAAGATAGTCTTCAAATGTTCACCATGTTCTTCTTTATTTTTGGAATAAATCAGAATGTCATCAATGAATACAATTACGAACTTATCAAGATACAGCTTGCACACGCGATTCATCAAATCCATGAATACTGCAGGTGCATTAGTCAGTCCAAAAGGCATTACCTGAAACTCATAATGTCCATCACGAGTTCTAAACGCTGTGATTAGAATGTCATCCTCGCGGATACGAATTTGATGATAACCAGACCGTAGATCAATCTTCAAATAAACACTAGAACCTTACAGTTGATCAAATAAGTCATCAATCCTCGGTAATGGATATCATTCTATGATCGTCAACTGTTAAGTACTCGGTAATCAATGCACATATCGATGAGAATCTATTCCTTCTTCTTCACGAACAAGACCGGAGCTCCCTACGGCGACGAGCTCGGTCGAATAAAACCTTTCTCTGACAACTCTTTCAGTTGCTCAGACAACTCCTTCAATTCGGATGGTGCTAAACGATATGGCGCAGGGGGGCCCCCCGCGCCACAGGTGCAGCACCGGGAATAAGATCGATACGGAATTCAACTTGCCTGGGTGGTGGAGGTCCAGGTAATTCTTTGGGAAATACCTCTGGAAAAAAAAAAAAATATTGGATACTGGAACCATCAAACCGAAAATACACATCTTCTAATCGCTTCTCCTTCGATTCTTGTTAAGTTACTTGAGCTAAGAGTAGCTCACAACCCTTCTCGATATACTTTTGAGCCTTAATGCAAGAAACGATCTTCAATCGGGAATTATTTCTATCGCCTTCGATAACCAACGTCTTACCCTCCAGGGGAATTCTAACCTTTTTTTTCTCTCCCACAAAATAAGCGGCATCCATCATCCCCCCCGGGGGATAACCAATCCATCCCAATAATGATATCAAAACTTCCTAGTTCTATTACCATTAAATCGATTGGAAAAGAACGGTTTAAAAGGTTAAGTGTACATCCTATTAATACATTATTGGTACTTACTACTTTTCCGTCGGCCAATTCGACTTCATAGCTAGTATCTAACTCAACCGGTTCAATATCAATAAGGGTACTAAAATTTGTAGACACAAAACTTTTATCGGCACCCGAATCAAATAAAGCAGTGGCATATCGGTTGTTGAGTAAGAACGTACTAGTAACGACTTTCGGATCTTGCTGAGCATCCACAACTCCCAACTTTTAAACAGCTCCATGGTTATTTCCACCTTGTCCATTCTTTTTCAACTTAGGGCAATCTCTCTTTCGGTGACCCTTTTCATTGCAATTAAAACAAGTCACATCTTTTCTGTCGAGGCTCCAACAAGCAGCAGTCTTGTGCCCTAACTTACCACACTTACCACATTTCCAACAATCCCCAGCATGCTTCTTATTCTTGCACTTTGGACAAACTTCGTTGTCATTTGGTGCAACATTGGTCATGGCTCCAGCATTAGCCCTTCTTTGGTTTTGCCGACGATTGTAATCGCGTCGGTTGTCACCACGACCACCACGATCTCCTTCACCTTTCCTCTTTTCACCCTCAGAAGCCTCATCAGTCTTGTCTTGTATTATTTGTCCCATGAGCTGATAAGCCATACGGACAACTTCGTCAATACTAGCGGGCCCCGATGATGTCACGTCACCACGTATATTCTTTGACAACCCACAAATATACTGCTCCACTTTCACCTGTTCAGGCTCCACCATTCTAGGACACAACAAGGCCAATTCGTGGAATCGGTTTGTATACCCATCAATATCAGTCCCTTTTAACTTCAAGTTGTACAATTCTTGCTCCAGCCTTTGCAACACACTTCGAGGACAAAATTCCTCGGTCATCCACTTTCTCACCTCAGTCCATAGAGTACCATTAGCAGCATCAATACCCATGGAAGCAATCCTTCCATTCCACCAAGTCAATGCACGACCTTGGAGAGTAGCAGTTGCAAATTTCACCTTATCCCTTTCCTTGCAATCACTGATTCGAAACGTTCGGATTGCTGATTTGGGTCCTCTGTTCAAGCTCAAAACCTATGAGGAGAAGGGTAGTATTGATCAAGCTTTACAAATAGGTCATGCAGAGTACGTAACAAATTGTGTTCACACAATAAATGTAAGCTTATCCTTGAGTAGTTATATAATGCGTTATTTTAACGGAAGGATGAACTAAAGGTTAAGTTAACCACAAGGTTAGTGATCATAGGGGCTGTTTGGGATTGCTCATTAGATTAACCAACTTTAAGGGCTGTTTGGGATACATTATTAAAGGGGTTGTTTGCACTTTCTTATTCAAATAACAATTTACGGGCTGTTTAGGAGTTCTTATTAAAACTACTGATAAGGGCTGTTTGGTATTACTTATTAGAATAATTCCTTATACGGGTTATTTGGTGTTACTGTTTAGTGTTACTTAGGAGAATAAAAGACGATAGGGTTGTTGTCCAAAGTTTATAAAAAGTGTACATTTTCTTATTTTTTAGGCTGTAATTTATGTAAATATGCTTCATTTACCACAATACTTATGGACACATACGAAAAGTAATGTCACTAAACTTAAACTTTCTATTAAAATAATGAAGTAGGTTTTTTTATCACTAAATGAATCTTAACCCTTTTTGTATGCTTCCGTTTTGATGTGCCAGCAATGCATAGCTCGGGAGCCTGTCCATGCGGTGTAATCAACCATTATTTGGCCCAAAAAATATCATATGGTGATGATTTTATGATATATGTGGTAATGTCGAATATGTTTTCAACCTGGAATAATTTTAGTTTGTAGGATAATTTGCATATATAATACATGTTTTTATTGCAGATTTGAAGAGATGCCAACTAACGAATGTGTTGTAAGTAGGGAAATAATTTTCTGTTGTGCAACTTGATAATTACAACCTCATCTTGCCAGAAATGGGTAAATATTAACTTGGCTAAAATTGAAATGGTTCAAATGGGTTGAAAGATGGTCAATAGTTATTTTTACTACATACAAACTCTTACATCGTTATAAATTACCTGATAAATGTCATATATATTCACAACGGACAAACAATGTTTCTGGGTTTGGGGTCGTATCAAGGTCAATGTCTGTTATAGGTTGTTTTGCTAGAACCTTTTGTTATTAGTATATATATTTTTCCAGCTAAAGAACTAAAAAATATTACTATTATCATTATTTTCTAATACTTGGAATCTAATTTTTGTGTGGATCTGACATTCCTTCTACTCAAGGTACTGAAACTTTCTTGATACTTGGGGTATTATACAGGTTGAAGAGAAGAAAGTGAAAAAAATATAAACCATAATGGATCTTTCCGAAGTTGCTGGAAAGGAAAGTATTTGTGGTTCGAGCGTTTCTTCCCTTAATAATACGTAACCTTGAAGTACGACGGATCCTCCCAAGGTTGTGACTGTTGACGGAATCTTATTGACAGAGGATGGTACCACGACCGGTGGTACAAGTGGTGGAATGGAAACGCAGGTACATAAATAGGATGATAAGAAGATAGAAGGTATGTGGAATAATTTGGCTAAGTTATTAGTCTTATTGTAGTACAATCTATACTCTCTAATACAATAAGGTTTTGAACAAGTCATCTAAGCACAAAAATTAATTACCCCATTAATGTTATTCCTTAAATAACCCATTTGTACCCTAACGCACAACTATTTTGAAAGAGTAAATTAAAATACATAAAAATATTCCAAAAATAAGGTTTTAATGTTACACATTTTAATTTAATGTAATAAAACTTCTGAAGAAAGTTTCAACCCATCTTTAATTCCATTTGTAACACCTCCATTTTTCATATATCTTAGCGGAAGGGTCATTTGGAGTGCTACGTCTTAACACAATAACTCAAGCATAGAAAACGACTCAAAAAGAGACGTTTTTAAATACATTCATTCGAGATAAAAGTTTACATCATAGGTCCCAAATTGTTTCATAATTCATACTATATTTTTTACAAATCATCTTCGAATGACTTTTATTTAATGGGCCTTCAAAACATTTAGGTTTCCATAAGCGACAACCAAAATCTCCATCGCCGAATTACCTTCAAGGACCTGAGATAAAACATGCTAAAAGTCAACAATAATGTTGAGTGAATCCATAGAGTTTATATATATAAACAATAAAAATTTTCCGAACACAAGTATCATTTCTCAAAATTCATCAGGATATAACGATGTGGATCAGACAAAGTTATAGGGGGATTATTATAAGCCTCATGACATTGAATGTTACCATATAATAAAATGCCCACTATACACCCTCGCTATGAGTGCATATTACTCTCTATACAACGCATCCGTGGTGTCATTTTCCCGACACGAGACGATAGCCAGTCGTCACGGATTGGAGGTGGCAACCTCCAAATAGTACTATTTCATGTATAAGCGTCTACCATTACCCGGTAGTTAACAATTCATGATTTCCGCGGGTCTTTTATCTAGCGAGTTAAGCTAACTTATAATAATCAAAGCTACTAGCATACATTCGGGTCCCTTGTGTTCTATTTTTAAAAACAAGCATGTTATCCCCCTCGCGGGTTTATAAAACAATTAAAGTATTAAAATGCGAGGCTATGAACTCACTTAGTGATGTCGGACGAGAATATCGATGAATAAAAACTTCGGAAGTAGGCGCGTCAATCAACCAAGACCTATACAAATTGTAACGGGTCTTAGGTTTCTAGTCGATAAAAATTAATAGTTTATTTGACTATCTAAACTGCACATTATTTTTTATGTCAAAATGACATAATTTTTTTACTATGATTGAGTTTTGTGATTAGTGTTTAACATCTAATTCGGACAAGGTTTATTTTCATCCTTCAACGACATAACAATAATCCATATTTTAAACAGTTAACAACGAATTCTAAAATGTTGTCATATACACTAATTCTACTTCCAATGTTCATTAGAAAAGGCTAATAAGTGTAACAATAAAAATTGTGCGAGAAAACCATAATACAATCTAAATATTTTGTGAAGGTCACTTGGCAAGTGTATTGAAACTACATACGTTCAAATTTGGGTTTTATTTTATAAACAAAGTCTTTCCAAGTCTGGGCACAAAAAGACCCATGTCTTTCAAAAACAAATAACAAATTTGTATGAGAACATATTTTGATTTTGAACGTATTACCAACTTATCTAATTATCACTCATTTATGGCCACTTTTTAATGAAACACAATTATAGTAAAGTCGGGCACACAAAGACTCGGATTTTAAAACAGAAAACAAATTTGAACTTATTCAGCGCCAAAGTATTTACATTGTAAACTTATAAATGGTTACAAAAGCATATGTATTTGCAAGATATTAAAGTTCTTAAATTAACAAGAACTTTCATTAATGCACAAATCAATAACGGATCAAACTTTGGATAGAAAGTTATCATACCGAGGTTGAGAATTACTCTATTCGATAAATGTTTACCGCTAACGATTGTCAGAAAACACTTTTCTGTCAATTTCATTTGCAATGACAATTAACAAAAGTCAAGGTCAATCACTTTCAAAAGTTGGTTTGTACATGGCAAGTCATGTTTTCACATGGACAATTATACATTGCCGTTTCAAGAGTGAAAAGCAAAAAAGGTTTGAAGGTTGTAGTTTGTGATTAGGATTGTAATATATCTAAAACTACTACAAATGTGGTCTACAAAGAAGCCCTACAAGGTCTATGAACAATGTTCAAGAGGTATATACAATTTACATTTAAATTGTTTTTTTACCATATTTTAAATTCTAATCCATTATTCATCACAATCTACTTTTACTCACATGTTTTATCGACTATTAGGTGTTCACTGAATGGATATTGGATGTTAACTTGATTAGCGCTCACATACATCATTTACTATTCAAGACAATCAAAGTTGAAGACCAAATTACATGCCGTTTATTTTTAATTATTACAAACTCAAATGTTTATTGAATAATTCACGTATTGTCTGATTATTTCTTTCATGTATTAACGGAACATGTTTAAGTTCGATTATTTCTTTCATACTAGTTGGATACCCGCGCATAGCAGCGGTGATAATTTTTTTTGACCTAACTCTCCCCGCAATTCTCTACCCGCTAAGTGAATTCGTTTCACAACACTTCGAATGTATACGTGTTGTCCGTTGTATGTGTTTGTTTGGGTTTCCTGTAGCTTTCCCGCAACACCATATTAACATCACCATACTCGCATTTAAAAGACTCACAGTCTCTTACCAATTAAACACTCTCTTCAAATGAATTAAAGTTAAAGTTGTAAAAAATTTAAATCAAAATAAAATAAACCCACTAAAAATGTAAAAATCTAAAAATTTATAAAAATATATCAAAATGGATGTTGAATTATAGAGAACGAAATTTTAAAAAATATGGTGAAATTATATTATAAAAAAAATTAATAGATAAAAAGATATTTCAATTTAAAAATAAGGGTGATTTTTTAATTAAGAGGTGACACATGTCACTCTATGATGTATTCTTTTAAAATGAAATGGATGGTCAAGATTGCACCTCCTTATCTTAATTTTTTATGGACCCCACAACTTAAATGCTTTATATAATAGTATAGATATATTCATGTCATGGCCCCCAACCGCCCAAATCTATTCAATTTTTATACGGATCCCCCGATTCGTTTACTATTTGGTAATTGACCCGCTCAATTAAATATTCCGACCTTCTACCTAACCCGAGGTTTTGGGGTGCGTTTGGTATGTTTGAGAGGATCACTATAGGTTTGGGTTTGATTATGGAATGTAATATAAATAAGTATAATATTTTTAAAAGTGTTGTTTAACAA
>BQNB010125043.1:2402-19836 GCA_026074375.1 Tanacetum coccineum
TCCTTCCATACACACGTCCCACATTAAACCACAAGAAACAATTCATATTTTTCTTTCTAACAAGCACACAAGTAGTCTAGGTTGATATACAAAGGAAAGGAAAAAGGGTTTTGTGAAAGTATTTCTTGAATAATACTTGGGTCTTATTTGCTTACCATCTTTACTCATCTTCATTAAGGTCTCCTAAGAACCCTAACTTATCATATTATTTATTTTCATGTTTTATATAATTGTATATAGTTAAATCACCACCTAGGTATATTTTATGAAGTTATAAAATATATACATGATAAATCATACACAATATCATCTTGTACAAGGCTAATATGATGTTTAAAATATGCTAATATGTTTTAAACAAGGATTTACAAGCAATGGATAATTTATATAAATTATAAGTTAAGTTATGAATATTTATTTAATTATTATGTTTATAAAGTTAAATAAATATGTTGGATAATTATTGGACACTATGGACAAAAATGGACTAGAATAATTTATAATATATGAGTCATATGATATAAATGGCTGTGAAGGACTTGTGGTATTTTATTAAGTTAAAAATTATATAAAACAAGTTATATAAATAAATATATATAAATATACAAAAAGGGTTGTTGAAAATTCTAAATAAAAAATATATATTTTATATTTTATAAAAATAGTATGTCTCATGACGATTCCAAAAAGGTAAGAAACTCAAAAAACCAATTTATAACGAAGGAGTTATGAATTACGCAAGTTTACGATAATAATACTTTTATAAAAATAATTTTATAAAAAGTTACTGTTCATCAGGAACATTTATTTTTGGAAAACATCATAAATAAATAGAACTTTTAATTACGAGAACGTACTCGAAAGAATCACTAAAAACGGAGCTATAACGAGTGAGATACGACGTTTCAAAGTTATCGAACATTATATAAAAAAAGCTAAAAAAACTGTAAATGTTTCAGCAACTACTGAAACAGTATTTCGAGGGCCTTCGGGTCCGATTGAGTCGAAGTGTAAAACTACAAAGTTGTTCGGAACGACATTTTACATAAACCTGCCAATTTTCATAATTTTCGGATGTATAGTTTGTAAACTAGACACTTTTCCTGACGTGAATAGTGTTGGTTCGTTTTTAATAAAAAAAAATTGCGAAACCTTTTAGAATCACTTAAATAATATTTATACTTGTTTAAAACTTTATAAATATTATTTTATGAAGGCGATTGAACTGTTTAACGATTATACGAGTTCAAATACATGGTAATTATTTATCAAATGCAATTTAAACATTATCTCACAAACACAATTAGATGGTGATGTAGCTATATAGAATTATATATGGTCTTCGTCATTCAGAGTACTTAGTACTTATTCGGCTTATATCTAATTAGGTTGCTTTCCGTCTTTATCGTGACGCATTTTCTGTTATACCTCGATCATTCATTCACTCACGGTGAGTTCATAGCCCCACCTTTTCTTTTTTAATGGTTTTCATAAACTGATTTCGGGGTGAGAATACGTGCTCGTTTTACTAAGTAAACTTATTGATTTCTATACGTAAGCGTTACATGACTATTTTTACTAAAGCTTGATTTGTTTACTACATAATTTGAGATCGTTGGATACCTATATTTGAAACCGTGAATTTTGAACATGATTGTTTTACCTTGGACACAAGTGTTGTTTTCTAAACTGTATGCTATCCAGATTATTGCCTGAATGCTATTGCCTAAGAGCTACGAATACTGGTGCAAATCCCCCTATAATTACGAACTCGGGTGCAATTCCCTTATAATTACGAATGCTGGTGCAAATCCCTTATAATTACGAACTCGGGTGCAATTCCCTTTTATTACGAATTTCTGGGTGCAAATCCTTTATAATTAAGAACACAGGTGCAATTCCCTAAGAATTACGAATACCGCTTCGATGTCAAGAGTTTAGTGCAATAATACATGTTTTATATTTAGACTTGGTGAATTTGATTCCCTTGTCTATAATACCTACTTTGGACTACGGAATACGTACTTAGTCTGCTGTTACTAAAATCTTGTGGTCCACTTAACTGTTTGATTACATTCTTGATTTACTGAATGACTACTTGGATTTCGGAAATAACACTTTGAAATGTTGTAACGCTACTTTTCTTCTGAAATATTTCTTAAATTATTTCAATACTGCTTTTACTTAAACCTATGAATTCACCAACATTATTGTTGACGTTTTGCATGTATTTTCTCAGGTTATTATTTTGCTAGCTGAGCATTGGGAGCATTCGAGTTGCGCGGATATCAAAACTTTAAGAACTCGGTTTTTCTTCAAAATCGATAACCATTTTCTTTGAATAAACAAATGAGTCATGTTTGAACTCTTGTAACTTTATTGGGACTAAAATTACTCTGATATTTTAATCAAATGTGCTATTTTAAAACGTCTCTTTTGGGTCGTTTTCTGTAACTTGTACTTTGTGCCTTGAAGTCGCACCCCAATGTTACTATTCCGCTGCCGTCCGATTTTGGGGGTGTGACAGATTGGTATCAGAGCTCAGGTCATAGAGAACTAGGTCGTTTTCAAAACCTAGACTATGACCATGTTTTTCAAAATTTAGAGTCTCTCCTTGTTTTATCCGATATCCGCGCGCGCATGCTCCCTGATTCCTTATATGCTCTCTTTTGTATCTCTACTTCTATTACATGGGTACCGAGTATTTAATACTTGGCTATGATTTCGCTCTCTTACGTCTATCTTATGACGTCTTACTATTTACCTTATATCGGTCCGTTATATAAATATTGATCACTCTGATTTTCGTGTACTTCCTGATTTCTCATTTACTCCCTTGAGCGTTGATACTGGTATTATATAAGGATACATATACATATGGGCTAATTTCTTCTTGATCTCTTACGATTAACTTCGATCATTTACGCGACTTTACTTTATTCCCTTTTGATGATATCGAAATTCGGCATAGTTTGTAAATCCCACTAGTTATTTTACCATTCAACTCCGAGTTTGAAACCCTCTCCTTATGCTTTTGAATCGCATATGTTGTTTCGTAATCCATCGTTTTGAAGTCTTCCAGTTGATGGGAGTACGACAATTAACTTGTCACCTCATACGTGTCACCTTGGAGCACCTACCTTTAGAACACGACTCTTTACGTTCATTTTGTTGATTGAATAATTCTTTACGTTCATTTTCTTTGACTGCTTCTGCGTTTGTTCGGATATTCTTTATACTTGCTATGACCTATCACTTTACAAACAATCTCGATGTCAACCTATAAACCATTTTGTTGTTAGCTCATAAACTATCTTGCTGATTTTCTATAAACTAAATTATTGTCATCTTATATACTATTTCGTTTTCATCTCAAGAACTGTTTTGTTGCTTTACAAACTATTTGGCTAATACCTTATAAACATTTTAAAATCATCCTATGAACCATTTTGCTACTGTATCATAAACCATTCTGCTATCATTTTGTTGTCACCCTATGAGCTACTTCTCGTTCACTTTATTGATTATTTCATTACGTTATAAAACTATTTGATACCATTTCATACATCACACTATTTGACGAAAATGAGCATCGCATCGTTGGCCCTCAAATATACATAGTCTGATCACCTATGTATATTTGGTGCATAGACTGATCACCTATGCATTCAGGAAAGACCATGTCATGCTGAGAGTAGTCACCTTAAAAATCTACACCTCTTCATCAACACAATTTCGGAAGAAATATCCGCATCTTTTCACTAAACCCGTACCTTCGTCAAGTGTCGCGACTTGAGCCTTGAGGACAATGCTCTTCTAACCGGAGGATACTGTAACATTTTGTATTTTTAGGTCATTTACGACGCTATTTAATTCACTATTTATTTTAGTTTCGTACTCGTTTACTTTTAATTCTTATTATATAGTTAAATCGCGTAAGCTAAAAATTATCATTTAACGTAAACGGACACCAAACAAATTAACGTTTACGTCAAGCAAGCCTTATATTATTTTTACGAAAGTAATAATTAACCTTTTATATTTTATTTTTATTGGTTACGTAAAACGTTTACGTTTCGCAATTAAATACGTTTAGGTATTCCGGAATCACCAAATCTTATCTACGCTTCAACAAATACCCGCTATTATACCCGATACCCAAATTTTTATAAAACTTTACCCACTTATCTCCCCTTTGTCGTCCCACACTTAAAGGATAACCACAAATTATGGCAAAAAGCAACCAACACAATTTGTCTCATCTCCTGATTATACGCAAGTCTTCTTATTATTGGGACAACAATGCACAAATCATGGATAAAAGTCTAAGGTGCCTTTTGTTTTCTCTTGCTGGTTCTTTCACACGCCAACACCACCATTATTTAGTCAATTCTTATCCTAAGTGTCCCTAATAAACAATTGCTAGATAACATTCCCAATGCTTGACTAATATAAGACTACCAAGACTCATTAATAATTCACAACAAAGCAAAAACACTTGTATCTCTTTCTCTCTTTGCTAACTCTCGGCACAACACAAGAAACATTAAGCTTAGTGTTTTTGATTTTTAGCAAGGATTTTACAAGGTGTTTCAAGGGTTTAAGTAGTATCAAACAATTTGGGGTTTGATTTAAGTTAGTATTGTGTTCATATCATCACCATCTTCATCCAAGGTTCATACACTATATCTTATACTTTCATTTTATTTACTTACATTTATACATATTTATTATCTTATTAAATCACCACTTAGTTTTGTATTTTAACAAGTTTACAAGAAAACTAAAATTTTACATAAATAAGTAATTACTTACACATGGTGGAGATGATTTACAAATATGATAGAACATGAGAAAATACTTACTTTGGTATACTACATGTGTTGGTTAATTTATTTAACTAATTGTTAATTTATTTCACATAAACTAGTTTATATAGTTTTTCAATATGGTTGTTGTTATTGATATTTTATTTACATATTGAGAAGAGATGGATGGGACTAGGATTAGTGGATGTTTGTGATGTAAAAGAAGTGGTTGTGGTAAATTTAAAGGACTTGTAGTAATAAAAACATGGTAAAAATCACAAACTAGAAAATTACACATGCTTTTTTTGGGACAGCGGGCCCTACTAATCTTGACACGAATTTTTATGCAAGGTATAGATCTGATATTAAAGTAGTTTGTCTCAATACGATTTCGTGCATATAAAGAACTCGAAAAACGGACGTAAAACGAAGAAGTTATGGCCAAAACGAGTTTAGTAAATTACCGACAAAAACTGATTTTTGGTTCGCTTCAGGAAACATATTTGATCATTGATCTTTTTGACATGCTTCGGGTCTGGGTTGTTTTAAAACAAATGTTAAAACATGTAGATTGTAATTTTCCGATTAAATCCTCGAATTGGAACGTCCCGTAACTCATTATAACGAAGGAGATACGCCCTTTTAAAGTTTGACTATTTTTTTTTTGAAAATTTATTAAGTTTCCTGCATCCTTTAAAAGAAACATGCTTGCTGATGTGAATAGTAATTTAGTGTTTTCGAGTGTTTTCGGGTCCGTTTGGACTGTAAAAACCTTAAGAAATAATAGTGTGACATTTACATAATATTAATACGCGTTTTAAAAGTATATATTTTGACACAATAGAAATAATAAAAATACTAGACCAGTCGTAAACGAATATAATCAAATTACGGACAAATAAATATATACAAGTGTATATACTTAGATGTTAATCGACAAACGTAACATAAACATTGTTTAACTTATATACTCAAACAAAAACTATTAGGTGGTGATATAACTTGATAATATACATTGTTGTATTTATTTTAAATACATTATTTCTTACACGACCTATATCTAATTAGGTTGCATATCGATCAATTGTGACGACATTCTTTGTTGATTTTTCTAAAATCAATTCCATCACTTAAGGTGAGTTCATAGCCTCACCTTTTCTCTTTTTAATGGTTTTCTTAAACTGTTTTCGGGGTGAGAATACATGCTCATTTACTAAGCAAATTTATTGATTTCTACTACTTAAGCGTTACATGACTAGTTTTACTAAATCTTTTACTTGCTTACTACATGATTTTGAGAACATTGAATACCTATATATGAAACCGAGAGTTTCGAACACATTACTTGTTTTACTTTGGACACAAGTGTTTAAATTGTATGCTATCCAGATTATTGCCTGAATGTTATGGCCTAAGAGCCACGAATACTGGTGCAAATCCCTTATAATTATGAATACTGGTGCAATTCTCTTATAATTACGAATACTGGTGCAAATCCCTTATAATTACGAACACGGGTGCAATTCCCTAAGAATTACGAATACGGCTTCGATGTCATGAGCTTAGTGCAATAATATATGTTTTGGACTTCGGAATACGTACTTAGTCCACCATTACTTAAGTATTGTGGTCCACTTTTAAATACTTCTTGATTTACTGAATCACTACTTGGATTTCGGAACTGACACTTTGAAATGCTATAACGATACTTTTTTTCTGAAATATTTCTTAAATTATTTCAATACCGCTTTTTACTTAAACCTATGAATTAACCAACATTATTGTTGACGTTTTTGCATGTATTTTCTCAGATTATTATATTGCTAGCTGAGCAATGGGAGCATTCGAGTTGCGCGGATATCAAAACTTTAAGAACTCGGTTTTTCTCCAAAATCTATAACCATTATCTTTGAATGAACAAATGATCATGTTTGAACTCTTGTAACTTTTAAAAAAGGAAATTATTGGGACCGGAATTTACTCTGATTTATTTAAATCGAATGTGACATTTTATTAAAACGTCTCTTTTGAGGTCGTTTTCTGTAACTTGTACTTTGTGCCTTGAAGTCGCACCCCAATGTTACTATTCCGCTGCCGCCTGATTTTGAGGGTGTGACAGATTGGTATCAGAGCACTGGTTGTAGAGAACTAGGTCGTTTTCAAAACCTAGACTATAACCGTTTTTCGAAAAATTTTAAGATCCTTTCACCGTTGTCTGATATCCGCACGCGCTTGCTCCCTGATTACTTATATGCTCTCTTTTGCATCTCTACTTTTATTACATATGTAACGAGTATTTAATACTTGGCTATGATTTCGCTCTCTTACGTCTATCTTATGACGTCTTACTATTTACCTTATATCGGTCCGTTATATAAATATTGATCACTCTGATTTTCGTGTACTTTCTGATTTCTCATTTACTTCCTTGAGCGTTGATGCTGGTATTATATAAGGATACCTATACATATGGGCTAATTTCTTCTTGATCTCTTACGATTAACTTCGATCATTTACGTGACTTTACTTTATTCCCTTTTGACGATATTGAAATTCGGCGTAGTTTGTCAATTCCACTTATTATTTTACCATTCGACTTCGAGTTGAACACTCCTCTTATGCTTTTAAAAGTAATTATATAAACTATGAACAGTAAAAAGCACTATTCATCTGTGGGATTAACTTTATAAAATATAATACATCTTTTAATAACAAAGACATACTCGAAGGAATCACTAAAATCGGGATTAAAACGATTTTGTTGATTGAATAATTCTTTACGTTCATTTTCCCTGACTGCTTCTGCGTTCGTTCGAATATTCTTTATACTTACTACGATCTATCGCTTTACAAACAATCTCGATGTCAACTTATAAACCATTTTACTATCATTTTTTTGTCACCCTATGGGCTACTTCACGTTCACTTTATTAATTATTTCATTACATGATAAAACTATTTGATATCATTTCATACATCACACTATTTTGACGAAAATAAGCATCGTATCGTTGGCCCTCAAATATACATAGTCTAATCACCTATGTATATTTGGTACATAGACTGATTGTAGGAACCCGATTAACACTTCATAACACGATTCATTCACGGATCAAGAACTACGAATTAGAAAAGAGATAATGGTTTAGAGAGAGAAAGAAGAGAGAGAGTTGAGAGAGAAAAAAAGAAGATCTTATTTTAGATATTATTAGAATGATGAGAATTAGATATTTTCTAATAAGAAAATATCTATTTATACCCCTACACATTTAATTGACGCACGGGAATTAACCTTGGAACCTCGGACTCGGGTTCTGCTTGGGAATTAAACCCAGAAACATAACAATATAGTTTAACTATCGAGCCCTATTCTCGATGAAAATTAAAAAAATAGAATTTATTAAGACTATTACAACCATTAACTAATAATTGACCGAGACTTAAATACAAAAAGAACAGACTTCAAGTCGACTCCATATATTGTATTGAAGCTAACAATCTCCCCCGAAGTGATTCAATGATGACACTCCATCATGAGATATGAGATTAGCTTTTTGTCGTTAAGCCTCGATGTGGTCTGGTCTGTCACTTGTCACGTTGTAAGCTTGTCGATCATGCTTGTGATCTTGACTTAGAGCTTTACATTTCTTTATCGTCTATGCCATCTTGCGACCTGAGTCTTTGACCAACATGCCTCATACTTTTGCAATTATCTTTAAAGCTTTAAATCAGAGTTAGCGGAAGCTTGACTTTAAATCTTGAGCTTTTCTAGATTATATGTCCTTCGAAGATTGAGCATATTGAATGGGATTTAGGTTGCCGTTACCACCGTTTAGACCTGCAGGTTTACGTATAGTGATAAACGAGAAATAGATTTGAAAATCAATCGACGTGTCACTCGATAAAGGCGTTTTTGTAACATATTGAGAGTGACATGTATTTTATCAAAAATTCATAACCGACAATTCATTTACTGGACCAAATCGATATCTATTTGGTCACAGTTTGAATTCATATAGAATCTCGCAAGTCACCTACAGAGCTAGTTGATGCTGGCTCAAGCAGGAATTTCATCTTCATTGTGAATACATTAGTATCAACTCGGATGTATCTGGCAAATATCACAATGATAATGCGTAGACTCTTGATAGACAAGCTTGTTGATCCTATTGATGTTCAACAGTTATTGAAATGGAATTGTCCCTAACAGATTTTGATTGAATCTTCTTGGCTCCAGACTCATTAGTGCAATATGGTTTTTAGTACACGGAGGGTAGGAGCATATTGCCACCTATTCAATATCAACAATCTAGTGAGTGAGATGTTCAATAGATAACTTGAGAGATCTCCGTGACAAATGATACAAGTTACTGTTGAGAAAAACCCGAATGCTGAGAAGGGTTGTGCAATCCATCACTGGGTCAATGATTCGTTTCAATGTCAGCAATCAACTTGTGATTCTGACAGCATATGTATTGACCTTGTTCTGCCTTAAGGTTATGTGGAGGGCTTCTTTCTTAGAACGCCTTTATCCATACATTTCTTTTTCATTCTTCAAACGCCTTCAATCTTACAGGACGTCATTACTAACACCTTGTTGTGATTGTTCCCTATGTTACTCAATCTTAGTAGGCATTATTCCCATATACTTACATCTCCAAACATACCTAAAGGAATGGTCAATTTCTAACTTAATATTATCCTTGGTAGTCCTCCGGTTCTGATGGATCATAAGGATTGATCCTAACCTAACTCACCTTATGAAACTTCAAATCGCGTGAAATTAAGATGTTGTTGGGTATAAGAACAAACCATAAAACCTTTCATCTGCACATTTAGATCGAATAGAACATATTTTAATTACAATTTCTCCCCCTTATTTTTAAATAAAAACACTTAGTTTTTTGAAATACCTTGTGATTAAAATTTGTCATGAAAATTCTGTGGAGAAAATGGTCAAGCATGAATGGTTTTGGAACATTTTGATAATGTTTTGAATACATAAAAATTGTCGTTGATGATGTATCCAAAAACATTAAAACTTTGTTTTTCGAAAAAACCCCCCCTCAAAAATAGACCAATTGAGAAATTGTTGTCTTATTTGAAACACTTGTGAGGGATGGAGTGTTGATCACCTATTTTTGAAAGATTATGAATTTTTCATCGAAGAAATATCTTGAAAAATTGTGTTCAATATTTGAAAAACCAGATGTTAGGAGGACTTGTCTTCTAACGTAGGGTAATCGCACGGAAACGTCACTTTCTTTTTCTTTGAGGCTACAAACATTGAATGTCTTTGTAAGAACAGCTCAAGACCGAGTAAACGTTAATTTTCTCGTTTGGGGATGATAAGTATACTTTAAAGATAAATTTTCCTTTATATGAATCCTGGTTACGTACTTGATATTGTCACATAAACGCCATTAGAAAATTAGAAATGACAATTTTTGAAACTATTTGCAACTCTCTCTCCGAACTTCATTTACACCTCGTGTCAAAGTTAATCGACATTTTCTGAAGCACGTAAATGTTATCGATTCAAGAAGACACTCGAGAAGAATATCTTTTTTGTGAATTTTCTGATTTTCCTGATTTTTGTAATTTTCTTTTTGTGAAGTTTTATATTTTTGTATTTTGCATTCACAAAAATATGTACAATTATGTTGTTTGATGATAGATATCAAGCAGGCTCATTTGTCAGAACCTCCCATTTCAGCTGAGACAAACAGCTCATAACCAATCCTTCTGACAAGATACATAAAACCGATCCTTCAGGAAGGCGTTCCATAAACATGTTATGTATATTCCCAGGCTAATTGGTATATCAGTTTCTGACAAATAAAATCAATTATACCATTTTCAACCTTTCCTTTATGAAGTGATACCCGAGTATGATGTGCTAGTTCGCGAATGCTGTACGGGGTTGCATGAGATTGCTATGGCTGACTGAGAGTCGCAATACAACGGTATTTTGTTGTAGTTGAAGCCATAATCTTGAAGTTGTGTCCTCATCCACATTACTTGAGCACAACATAGCCAGATAACGCCACGACTCTGCCTCCACTGAAGACATTGCCGTGCAGTTTTGTTTTCTTTGACATCAGCTTACAAGTTTATCACAAGGAACATGTACCCTCAGAAGTGCTTTTCGAGTATCAAGGCATCCGGCATGATCAGCGTCTGAAAATGCTGTTAGTTTAAAGCCAGAATCCTTTGGATACCAGAGTCCCATGTTAATGGTACCCTTTAGGTATTTAAAGATTCTTTTAACCTCCTTGAGGTGCTTTTGTGAGTTGGTCCCCCCAAGCTTGATAACGGACAACAGCATACTACTTGTCACTAAATCTCTGGTCTACTAGATGTCAAGTACATGAGAGACTCCATTTAAGACTACGATAATCAGATTGGACTAACGGGTTCTCCACTCAAGTTCTACATCTAGTTTGGGTTTTGTACAATGTGTACCAAGGAGTGACAATTGTCCATATTATGCTTTTCATAATTTCTAAAGCGTACTTGTCCTGATAGATAAAAAAACCTTTTGGTGGACATGTTGGATCTGTAGTCCTAAAAAAGAACTTCCATCTCCCCCATTAAGGACATTTCACAATCGTACTTGCATTAACTTTTCAAAACTTTTTGAATATTAAGGGTTTGTAGACCCAAAATTAATGTCATCACGTAAATCTGCAACAAGTAGAATATCATCCCCAGATATTGATTATTCTTGAATAAAGTTGTGTGCAATTGTACCTTTAGCAAAGCCTTTGGTACATCGGAATTTTGATAGTTCATCCGTGACCAGGCTCTTGTAGCTTGCTTAATCCATACAAAGCTTTCCTTAGAAGGTAGACTTTTTCTGGATGATCTGATCAACTGAACCCTTCCGTTGCGAACGTTAAACCTCTTCCTTCAGTTGACCATTAAGAAATGCCGTTTTCACGTCCATCTGATAGATTGAAAAGACTTTGTGTGCTGCGTAGGCAACGATAATCCGAACTGCTTCCAAGCGAGCAACTGGTGCAAATGATTCTTCAAAATCAATATACCACTTCTAGCATAGCCTTTAGCAACAAGTCGTGCTTTATTGCCGAATTACATTTGATCTTCATCCTTCTTGTTCTTATCCATAACCACTTAAGTCTTTATAATCATCTGCCAATGGATTGTACGAACTATTATCCCATACTTTTAGTCATTCTGAACTGATGAAGTTCAATCCTGCAATGCTTGATCCATGCAGAATCAGCCATTTCTTCCTTAATGTTCTATGGTTCAACAATACTCACTGTGAGCTGCGAACAAACACATTTCGGGATCCTGTTTGCAAGCTGATTGTCTTGTTTTGAACCGGCATGGTTGGTAATTGTCCACGAACTTGTTCTAATTGATGATCTTTGGTCCATCGGTACTCATGACTTTGTGGTTGAAATGAATGCGCATCGGTATTATCAATGTTTCGTGAGGAAGACTCACCCATTTCTTATACCCGTGTACAAAAAGGATTGATAAATTCAGCTTCTTGAAATGATGCATTCGGTGCTTGATCATTGTTGTTTTCCTCTGCTGACTCGTGTGTTGGATTGTAATATTCCTCAGTGGAAAGTACCGAAGAGAAATTCTAACCTTGATTTACGAATCTGTCCCCCCCCCCCCCGCTTTTCTGTAAAATGAACAACATTTTGTCTTGGGGGCACTAGTCAGAGTGTCATAATCTGGACGCTTTTGTCCTGAGGAACGAGGCCTGAAGAGATATTTTCAACAAGACATCACTTGGTCGTTGTGGAGCGAGGTCTGAACTAGTTGTGATCAGACATCATTTCTTTGAATATCTCAAATCTTGATATGAATGTACTCAACTATTAAGCTTGTTTTCTCTTGTGTAAACACGATATACCTTCGACTGAGTAGAATTACCCACCATGACACATGGAACCCCTTTTCTTTCATCTTATCCAGATTTTCCCATCCTCTAGTTATGTAACAAATGCAACCAAAGATGTGAAAGATGTTTTATTGAAGGTTCCTGTCATGTTATATGTGATAAGCCCATCTTTCCATGAGTCGAATGAGATATGAACGGGTTCTTAGAATAAGCATGCGTTGCAACTGCTTCAGCCCAAAATGATAATGGAAGCTTAGAAGCTGAAAGCATCGTTCGAGCAGCCTCAACAAGTGTACGGTTTCATCTTTCGACAACGCCGTTTTGTTCAGGAGTTCGAGGAGTGGAAGTTTGATGTTCAATGCCTTCTTCTTTGAAATAAGCATGGAGTGTCCTTGTTCAAGAACTCCGTGCCTTCTTTCAGTACGGACAGTTAATAACTTGATCTTGAAGATTGCGTTGAATCATCAGTAAGAAAGTCTCTGAGAACTTCTGTGTTTCATCCTTGGAACATACAAAAAGAGTCCAAGTGTATCTTGAATAGTCATCACAATTCACCGATATATTTCTTCCATTAATGCTTGCATACTCGCCATTGGACCACACAAGTCCATGTGAAGCAATTTAGCCTTCTTTGAACTAGGAACTGCTTTTGTCTGAATGAACTTTCTTTTTGCACTACACATTCATAAGGACGAACCAAAGTTGATCCTTGACATATTTCAACTTAAAGGTAAGCCATTCACAACCTCTCCTTTGAGAGTAAGGTGATGTAATCAAAGTTAAGATGAAGAAGCTCAAGCCAAAACCATGCTTGAGTTGGTGAAGCTTTTAGCCACGAAACAGATTGAGTTGACGAAGTTGTTTCTGGAGAGATATTTGTGTAGAGTATCAGATCCAATACTACAAGTTAGTAAATCGTTCTCCTGAAGATAATCTCACAAAACTAGTAGATTCCTAAAAGCAACCTCCAAAACAGCATCACAGAAGTTGACCAACCGAGAAAATATTGTTGATTGAGGCCTTCGACGTAAATAAACCTCGTTTTGATCGTGAACATTCCCTCAGAATCCAGATCTCCATAACCAAGAATGGTATCAAACTGATCATTACCAAAAAATGAACGTACCCAAAAATTTCTTCCGACAAAAATTACCAACACTTGAGATTGCCCGTACATTTTCTTCGTGCATCCGAGTCAACAGATGAATATAAGAGTTGTACAATCTGCAAGAGAATTAGAGGACGATGGAATATTGGACAAATTGGATCCTATGGAGTTTGATATCTTCAAAACATTAGTAATCCTAGAGACAATGTCTATAGTGGGACTAATATTAATGAACATGCATCTTTCCTGATTTTAGGCTTCAAACTTTTTGTCCTAAGTGGCTTTTGTGTCATGTATTAACCTGATGGACATCCTCTTAGCTAACCACCACTTCATTCCTGATTTTGTATTCTCATACAACCCTTATAGTAACTCTTGAGATTTCTAAATAGTGGTATCTGATGCAACTATTCTTATGGGTGTTGCAACAGATTGTTTCGCTTTCTCTGGGTTTACTAGCACTAATAGGCACTACATTAGGCTTCTTAGTTTCTAGGCATTCAACGTCTTTCAAGTATCGAGAAACACAAGCATCATGATTAGAATTAAACACACATGGTTCCGCATTTCAGCACAAACAACATTTCATTCGAAGTATTCAAGAGTTTGGACTGTCATTACACGCAGTTTAACGACTTTTTTACTTATAAATACTAGAAATCCTATGATGGTCTTCTACCTTTCCTCTTTTTGAAACTTTCACTTTACTATTGTTTGGCACGACCTTAACGTTTTAACTTATAGCACTTAAGCTGTGGTCTCTAACACTAGTAGTGTGAATTACTCCTGAAGATTTTAGACATGTGAGGATTATATTCCTAGAAGCATGAGGCAACTAGGTTTCTTAGTTTGTGTTGTGGTGGAGGAAAAATCTATACATTTCTGGTTTAAGACACATTTGTACATCTAACCGCTTGGTTGCTATTCTGAGGCAAATCTGTTGAGTGAACTAGTTTAAACAAACATCCGAAGCATTAGTTTTATGTAACCGACTATATTCAGATTGAAAACCATCTCATTTCAGGAGAATTTGGAAAAAGGAGTCGGTTTTCCTAAAACTGAAGGTTTTGAAATCCATTGAACATTTGGTTTGACGAACAACAGATGTTTTCTTATAAAACTGAGTTTCCACAGACTATTCCTTTTGTTACCAGAATGAGTAATCTTTACAATATATAACACTATGTTCTTGTCTTGCATTTGAGCTTTCAAATATTGTATTCATGATATTTTCGACGGATTCTTTTCGAAATACATTTGACGCAGTTTTCCATTGCAAACTGGGTTGTTTTTCCATCTGTTCTTTACAATGTTGTAAAGAAAGTCAAGGAGAAATTGAGTGTTTTTTCTATTTAGCCAAACTCTTTAAAAATCTTATTATGAACTTCTTCTTTAACAAAATCAGTTTGTTTTTGACATGCTTAGTGCCAGACATTTCACAATTCTTTGACTTTATGAAGATACAAGCATTGTAATTCAGTATTAGCATTTAAATCAGACAGAGAATGCAAATACGAACATGTAACATCTTTAGACACACACTCTTCGAGAAGTAGATCATAAATGTTTGAAAAATCAGCCTTTTCAGATTCAAGTTCGTCAACCTCTTTTTCAAGGGATTTAACGTACTCCAAATCGTCATGCATTTCTGTTTTTAGTTCATGAACAAAACAATGACTGTCCAGTATAGTTTTGTCTGAAAGAGGCATTAATAAGGTTTTGATCAAAACTTCCATACTCTTAGCAGTTGGGTTAGGAAATGCACTATTAGTATGATTAGACCAAGTTTGGTTGACAAATTGTTTCTAAATGATAAAGTGTTTGTCAATTCCATTATCACTTGTCTACTTTTACTAATGGATTTAGAAACGGGTAGAAAGGACACGTTTTTGGCAATGTTTGGTTTTGTTCTGTTAAACGTTTTTCTCCACATTGTCTTCCTAACTTCTTTAGCGCGTTCCAACTGATCAAGATAGGTTTTGGATGGTGGTTTGAAAGTTTCATAAAGACTGTTTTGATATGTGTAATCATATGGTTTCACTTTGTCTTTATCCAATTTTGATCTACTCTCTTTTTCAAGAGTCACTGTCTCTTCCCCGGGGCAAAATCTGTTTGCAGGATCAGAAGTATCATATGGGATCTCATACAAACGAGGCTTATCAGATTGAGCTTTCTTGAGGTACTTTGGATTAGCAAAGGTTGATCTACCATGATACGTTGCGCATTTGGGTGCTAACATGTGAATGGTCTGAATTGACTGATTGCGTTTATAAAGAATTTCATTTAAAAACTTTATTTGTTTGTCCATTTCAATCATCGTGTCAATGTCTTTTCCTTCCTTAACCTTTAAATCCGAAATAACCTTACTTTTCTCTTTGAGTTGACCTTCAAATTGTGACCTAGTTAACAAACTCTTTTTGACTAGCTCATCGTATTTCTGCTTGACAACTGAAATTTCTGTTGAGGATGTGTTAACTAGAGTAGACATGATGAATGAATAGTTATGAATTATGAAGTGTGAAAGATTTTGTTGGATCTTAAGTGGAAATAATGTGATTGAAGTTGTGGGTGTATGCAATTTACGTTCACGAGATTTTACTCGTCTATGATCAAAACCGATAATGAATTAACAGGATTTTACAAGATCACTAGATAACCGTGAATGATTTGATTCGGAATGCAGCGGCGAAAAATTCCAAAAAAAACTGAAAAATGTCAATTTCTCATAGAAAACGATGGTTTTGGGCTTCGAAAAATCCTTAACCAGCTAAAGGGTGGATACAACGTTTTCTATGATTTATTGACATTTTTCAGTTTTACTGAAACCCTTTTCGTCACACAAGTTTTCTAAAAAAAAAAATTATTTCGGTCCAAAAAAAATTTGCTCGTTCGATTCCACTCGTTCGGTTCTTGAAAATTTTGCTCGTTCAGTTCCGCTCGTTCGGTTCCGCTCGTTTGGTTCCACTCGTTCGGTTCCGCTAGTTCGGTTCCGCTCGTTCGGTTCCACTCGTTCGGTTTCGCTCGTTCGGTTCCGCTCGTTCGGTTCCACTCGTTCGGTTCCAGTCATTCGATTCCGCTCGTTCGAGTCCGCTCGTTCGGTTCTTCTCGTTCGAGTCCGCTTGTTCGAGTCCGCTTGTTCGGTTCCGCTAGTTCGGTCCTGGACGTATAAACTCGTTCGGTTGTTCTTCACAAAAACCAAAAGCGTAAAACCCCTTGACCTTTTTTTTCTCAACTGATGCGACCCAAATAAACTTTTTGGACCACAATACTAACCAATATAACGTCGTTTCCTTTCTCTTTCAATAAGGCGAATCATAACAAAAGAAACAAATATACTGAATGATGAAACAAGCAAATTTTCCGAATCTAATAGGCTCACAACAACAAAAAATACCACGAAATCCACCCGAGGTGATTGATACCAATTGTTGGTTCCCGATTAATACTTCACTTCATAAATCACAACACGGATCAAGAACTAAGAAACTAGAGAGAGAGAATCGAAAAGAGAGAGAGAGATAGGAGAGAGAGATGAGAGAAAAAAGATAGAAATAAGATTTAGATATTTGTGATTTCTTAGATATTTTCTTATGAAAATATCTCTATATATATCCCTACGACGCGTGGGATATT
>BQNB010125045.1:0-16436 GCA_026074375.1 Tanacetum coccineum
ATAAGGATATTCATCGTCATTTTGTGTATTAGATATAACAATGTATACATAGCTTGATTTTATTTGAAAACAAAAATAGTTTCCTCCTTATTTTGAAAATTAATCAAGATCAATGTTTACAAAAATAGTTTCCTCCTTATTTTAAACTACAAGTTTTACGTCAAACCGAAACATATAGTTTTGACCACTATGTAGTATTTTGCATTTTTGACTGGCTTAAGTTTAGAATATAGACTTGGAAGTATTTTTAAATGAAACTAGACTCTTCGAAAGGGCGGGTGGCACGACTTCTACGGACTTACGGTTGATTTTATATGATTTTTCAAAGTTTGCAAAAAACTGACGAAATAGATAGGCGGCCCCTATAAAGGTGACGGCCTCCAGATTTACTTAGGGGCCGCCCGAACATTTATGGGACCGCCACCAGTGACCCCAAAACACTTTTTTTTTGTTCAAAATCATTTTGTAACTTAACTGTAGAACATAAGACTTTAAAAACTTGTTCCAGCACATAAATTTTGTGTTTTAGACATCATTTCTCCTCTTACGACTTAAACAAACATAAGTTGACACTTCCAAGTTCTTTTGAGAAAAATTTCCTTCAAGCTAGTATATGAAGTATATTTAATAACAAAACTAGTACGAATCAAACAACAAAACACTTTCCATATTTAGTCCCCATTCATGGGTAATTTAATACATGGATCGTACTCTATATTAAAAACCATTTGTTTTATTTGTTTGAAACTAGAGCGAGCTGGCTCTGAACCAATTGTAAAACCGTAAAGTGGGGGGGGTGAATAACATTTCCATTAAAAACATAAGATCAAAGAATTAACAGTCACACTTTTACCCGTGTCCCATTAATATAGATGGGGCCGCAAGTATATTAGGGGCCCCTTATTTATGGGAAGATGTTTCTATAGCAAATATTAAGTTTTACGTTGCTACTGAAAGTATTCCAGCCTTCAGAATAGATTTTTGGACTGATCTTTTGTATCAAAAATCACCAATCAGTTTGACTACAATAGAGAAGTGTCATCATAGGTAAAATAGCTAAAGCATTTTCTAACATAAACCACACTCACAATATTTAGCAACAAAGACTGACACAACTTTAACAACAGGATTATACAACAACTCCAACAAAACCATTCACACAATCATGAGTACAATGCAAGTATAAAAGTAAAGCGAAAGGTAAAATAAAATGAAAACCGACATGATTATTTATAGTGGTTCGGTCACGAAGCTCCTCTTTGCCCTACTCTACTCCTCGAGTATCCAACTCGAGAGTTACTTCACTAATCAACAAGCTCCATTTCGGCGGACAAAACCTTTTACCAAAGCTTACATTATTTTTTGACACTAAGCTTGATGTCGAGTTCTTCTTCAGGTACAACCACACCCGTTATGTTTTATGGCCCAACATAACAAACCTTGTGTTTTATGGCCTAAACACATAAACCGCGTCGCTTACATTAGTTTTCGACACTAAGCTAAATGTCGAGTCCTAATCTTAGCTAGAACCAATCTACCACTTCACCAATGTATTTTAAGGCCTAAAATACTAACCAACCCACAATAAACCCATCCAAATATATACATCATTTGGATCTACACACTACTAAAGATTGGAAGACATGGACTCGATCTATATGTAACAAATGTTACAAATGGACTAACTAGACTTCATAACTTCAGATCTTAAAGATGACCGAAGTTCTTCTCTTACACTTGAGGGAAGAAGGAAAGAGTAGAAGATTGGATCACATTTAAACAAGATTAAACAAGTTAAATGATCAAAGATTTAGAGAGATTTAGTGAGATCTAGAGAGAGAAAGAACTGAGAGAAATCCGTGCAAAAGGGTCATGAAAATAGTTGGAGGTGCCACTATTTATAGGAGCTGAAAAACCGCCTGTCAGGAAACGGAGGTCCCAGATATATAAGGGGGCCGCCAAATAATTAAGGGGGGCGCCGACCGAATTAAGGGACCGCCCCGACAAACGCTCATGTTTTTGTCTTTTTGTGGTGACAAACTTGTCTGGTGAAAGTGACACTCATTTTAGGGGGGAAATGACCAGATTTTGAAATTCAAAATAATTACCAAATAAAACATTTCTTTAGAATTCAAAAATAATTTGTCTAAATAATTTTTGAGAAATAGTTTTGTTGTATTTATATAAATATAAAGTTTAAGACAAAAACTTATTTCTTTGATCATCCTACAAGTTTAATATTGTTATTACATACCTTATGTGATTTACATTGGATGTAAACCAATGTCCGTCTTAATGCATACTTGAGACGTCGAGAGATGTTGATACGTGTATGCATTGATGATTTGTGATTACGAGTAACTTGCGCACTTTACGTTACGTATTATAAGTTACATGTTTGTCATCATCAAAACATAAAGAGATCGTATAGATTAAATATCGTAATATTTGCACTAACACTGAGTACATTTCCACCATGAACATGTCTCAGCATCTCAAAAGGCTGGGTAGAGCTTTTTTAAATCCCAAGACCATCAAAACACTTCTTTCCACCTTGCACACACTGTGGTTGTATAGATCATTTATCCAATGAGTGTTTATACTATCCCATATGTGGATTATGTGGAAGTTATGACCATGACACAAATGGTCATAAGAGGATTATCTCTCTAGAAAGAGAGATCAATCCAATAAATCCTCAACATGCATTCAAAAGATGTGAAGTTTGTGGTAGTTTAACTCATACCACAACTGATCACTATGATATTGAATGGTTCAAAAGAGGTGCAGCACTTCAAGCCAAAAAGGCTGAGGCTCTAAAATCAACTAGAGCTGAATCATCAAATGCTAACAGATCCAAGACTCCCACAAAAAGGTAGGTTTCTAAGCGAAACTAACCATTCTGAATGTATTTGTGCAGTGTGACATCAGGAAGCCCATCTGGTACCTAGACAGTGGATGCTCAAGGCATATGATTGGTGTCAAGAGTTACCTGCACAAATGCGTGGAACAGTCAGGACCTAAAGTAGTATTTGGAGATAACTCTACATGCACAACTGAAGGTTATGGCTCTATCAAATGTAATGGTATAGTGTTCACAAAAGTATCATTTATAAATGGTCTTAAGTACAATCTAATTAGAATCGGTCAACTCTGTGATGCTAAGTATATTGTTCAGTTTGATGAGAAAAGAGGAACAATCTTCAACTCTAACAAAGAAGTTATAATGATTGCTCCAAGAGTAAGAGATGTATATGTTCTTGACATGACATCTTCTGCTTAGGAATTGTGCTTCTTTGCCAAAGCCTCTAAAAATCTCAATTGGTTGTGGCATAAAAGACTTGCTACTTCAAAATAATCAACAAACTAGCAAAACAAAATCTTATTATCGGTCTTCCCTCACTTGTCTACTCAAAGGACAAACCATGTTCATCATGTGAAAAGGGAAAGCATCATAGAGCTAGTTTCAAAACAAAACAGACATTTTCTATCAAGAAATGTTTTCATCTTCTTCTCATGGACTTATTTAGACCTGTAACTCCTATGTCTATTAACCATGAAAAGTATACCCTTGTAATTGTTAATGAGTACTCAAGGTACACCTTTGTATACTTATTGAACAAGAAAAGTCAAGCACCTAAAACCATCATGTTCTTCATCAAAAGAGTTGAAAATTAAAATGACATCAAAGTCAAATAACTCGTAACTAACAATGGTACTGAATTTAAGAATAGCATTCTTGTAAACTTCTCTGATGAAAAGGGATTTCTCAAAATTTCTATTCTCCCTCCACACCTGAACAAAATGGTGTTGCTGAGAGGAAAAATAGAACCCTCATAGAAGCTGCAAGAACAATGCTTTCAGGATCTGTTTTTTCTAAACAGTATTGGACTAAAGCTGTAGCCACTGCATGCTACACTCAAAATAGATCCACCATTGTGAAAAGACATGTCAAAATTCCTAATGAAATTTTTCATAAGAGTATCCCAAACATCAGTTTTCTTCATGTCTTTGGATGTCCAGTTTACATCCATAATCATAAAGATCACTTAGGAAAATTTGATGAAAAAGATGATGATGGTTATCTTCTTAGATACTCACTTGTTTCCAAGGCCTTCAGAGTCTTCAACACTAAAAGACAACAAACTAAAGAAACCTATCACATCATATTTGATGAATGCCTTGATGCTATTAAATTCTCAAAACCTTTAGTTGACAACATCAACATTGCTGAAACAGATTAATATCCACCTGATGAATATCTTCATCCTTATGAACCTTCTCAAAGGTATCAAACAAACAACAATGATGTGTCCTTCATAGAACCTTATGAATATCCTAAACCAGTTGTTCTTGAAACTAAAGTTTCATCTGACCAAAATGGTCAAACTGATCAAAATGATTAATCTGTTCAAAATGATGAAATCTTAAATGATGATCATTCTGAACATTCCAATCACACCAATGATGAACAAATCATTGATAATCTCCCAAACACTAAATACATTTAGATCTTTGAACACTCATCCTCTCCAAGCATAGAGGATACTTCAGCACAAAATACAATTCCAATCCCAACTTCACCCTTACCCATTCCATCAATGGTCACTCCAACTCCTTAACACATATGGTCTCAAGACAAACACATTGATTTGGTCAATATCATTGGTAATCCAGGGGCTGGAATGCTCATAAGAGCCATGTCCAAACAACTTAGTGCTGCTTCAGCTCATGAATGTCTCTTTATAGATTTTCTCTTTGAAGAAGAACCTAAAAAGGTTTTTGATGCACTAAAGCATCCTGGATGGGTTGATGCCATGCAAGATGAACTAAACCAATTTACCAGAAACAAAGTCTGGACATTAGTTCCTGCACCTTATAGTAAAACCAAAATCGGCTCAAAATTGTTTTTCAAAAACAAAAGAGATGAAACTGGAATTGTCATCAAAAACAAGGCAAGACTTGTGGCTCAAGGCTACAATCAGCAAGAAGGCATAGATAATAATGAGGCCTTTGCTCCAGTTGCAAGGCTTAAAGCAATCAGAATCTTTCTTGCCTTTGCCACATACATGAATTTCATAGTTTATCAAATGGATGTCAAAAGTGCATTCCTCAATGGTAAACTAAAAGAAGAAGTTTATGTCAAACAACCTCCAGGTTTCGAGAGGAATGACTTTCCCAACCATGTCTGCAAACTGGACAAAGCCCTTTATGGACTTAAACAAGCTCCAATAGCATGGTATGAGACTTTCTCAACCTTTCTCACTGAACATAAGTTTGTAAGAGGCAAGATAGACAACACTATGTTTATCTACAAAACTCAAACTTATGTGATTTTGGTTCAAATCTATGTTGATGACATTATCTTTGGGTCCACCAGCATAAAACTGTGCAAACAGTTCACAAAATTGATGACTCAAATATATGAAATTAGCATGATGGGTGTTCTCACCTATTTCCTTAGATTTCATATTAGGCAATCTGAAAGAGGCATTTTAATCAACCAAGAAAAATATGTCAAGGATCTGCTAAAAAAGTATGACATAAATGGTTCATTAGTGAAGACTCCAATGGTACCTCCTTACAACTTATGACCTAATCTCAGTGGAAAATCTATAAATGAGACTCAGTATAGAGGTATGATTGGATCACTAATGTATCTAACATCAAGCAGACCTGACATTCAATTCTCTACTTGTCTTTGTGCAAGATATCAAGCAAATCCTAAGGAATCCCACCTTATTGTTGTTAAGAGAATTTTTAGATACCTAAAAGGTACTCCTAGTCTTGGCCTATGGTATCCAAAATGTTCAGATTTTGACCTAAAAGGATACTCAGACTCTGACTATGCTAGATGCAACATGGACAGGAAAAGCACCTTAGGTGCTTGTTAGTTGCTAGGAGATAAACTTGTGTGCTAGAGTGCTAAAAACATCAATCTGTAGCTATGTCCTCAGCTGAAGCTGAATATGCACTGCTACTGGATGTTGTGCCAACATACTATGGATGAAAAGTTACCTCACTGACTATGACATCATATATGAAAGGGTACCCATATTTTATGATAACACTAGTGCAATTGCAATCTCAAACAATCCAGCTTTGCACTCAAGAACAAAGCACATTGATATCAGATATCACTTTATCAGAGATCATGTTCTCAAAGGGGACATTGAATTATATTTCATTCCCACTCAATATCAACTTACCGATATCTTCACCAAGCCTCTAGATGAGCCAACTTTCAAAAGATTGATCGTTGAACTAGGTATGCTGAACATTGATTCAAAACCTTAAGCTTTAGCACTGTCTGAAGAAAACTGAAGCTTTAGCTCTTTCATCCAAAACTGAACAAACTTTCTTATAAATGTCAGTTCAGTCTTTCCATACAAACTTTAACTTGCATAAGTATAACTGAGTAATCACATATGTCTCACGAATGGATTTGTTTGAGCATGTGTGGTTTTGTCGCCTTCACTAGAGCATAGATATTGGTTAAGTCAAGAACTGAACAAACCTAATGTATTTTCTTCAGTTCAGTTTTGACAAATAATTTTATCTAAATCATCAGCTATCTCTCGAGTAAAGTAACTGAGCAACCATAAATGTCTCATTCATGGATTTGCATGAGCATTTGTGGTTTTGTCGCCTTTGCTAGAAGATTGATGATGATGAAGATTACAATAATCTATTCAGCATGACATAACACCAAACCTGAACTTTGTTCAGCTTTTTCTCAAATATCAATCTCAAGGTCAGTTTTAAAAAAAAAGGGTTTGATTTTTAAAAATTAATAATTAAATATATTAAAAGAAGAATTCTAAAAGTTAGAATGACCACATCATCTTTCTCTCACCTACTTTTATAGTGAATAGATGGCTATTCACAATTCTAGGTGTCGGATACATGCTTTGCTAACTTTCATTAAATACAAAGTTTAGCACATGTTGAAAACTTCAAAACCCTAACTACCTACAATGGCAAAATCATCCTTACAAAACCCCTCATCACCTGAAATAACTCCCCAAGAAGAACCGGTCACTTTTGACAAACATGAAAGCCTAAATCCTTTTCTACATGCAAGTCTGATTGATTTCACCTTTGATGAGATCACTTTTACCACCAACAATGAAGTTGCACTCCTATATCCCTCATATTCCAACCAAGAATACTTTAAGGATGTGTCGAATTTCATTTCCAAATGCTGTCTAAATGAAGCATTTACAAGAGCCCCAACTTAATACAAAGAGTACCTGAGTGAATTTTGGTATACAGCAAAGACCTTAGAAGGCTCTAAGGTTTGGGAATCTACTCTCACAGGAGGAGTTAGAGGAGACATAGGTATTACAACCTTTAGAAATGCTCTTAGAGCATAATACCTACCTCACTCAAGTATGTATATTCCCCTACCCTCTATAACAACAGTGAGACCATAGTTTGCAAAAATAAGGTATAGGGGAGAGATTGGGGCAAAAGGAACTCTCAAAAAGAGTTTACTTCCTCTTAGGTGGAGGTTATTGATGGCTCAAATCATGCAATGTTTAGGTGGCAAAACACGTGGCGTAGATCAAATATCAAACAAGGATGTCACTATCTTGTACTATCTAGCCAATGGAGTACAGGTGGATTATGAAAAGATAATATCAGAGGATCTAATTCATAAGCTAAACAAGAAGACTAGGGAAAAGATTGTTCCATATCCTAGGTTTATATCTCTTCTACTTGAACATATGATGCCTGAACATGATAATGATGAGCTCACCATAAACCCCACTCAGGTCTTCAGTGTTCACAACTGGACACTAAAGCCAAACCAGCCTAAAGAACCTCCCTTCACTACCTACATGAAGGCCATCTACAATTTAGATGTGCTTGTGGACTCCAAAGCTCCAAAACCCTCTTCACAAACTGAAAAGGTCCCCCAAGGCAAAAAGCCTGGAGCTAAAAGTGGACTTAAAAGAAAACAATCTTCAAAAAGCACATCTAAGTCCAAGACTGAGGCATCCAAATCCAAAATTGGCCAATCAGAAAAAGATACTCAGTCGAGTTCGGCCAGGGACAAAAGCCTAAGCCATCCTTCACCTCCTACACCAGTGGTTGGTGAAATACATAAAGAGGCACAGCAGGCAGCTGGTGGACCAACATCTTTAGGGGCCACCAGTAAAGAAGGAGCCCACCCTCAGCTCAGTAGGGGTATGTCTGCATTTATTATTATTGAACCTATTTATTCAACATCTTTCATTTGCACTCTGAGTCTACATCAAGACATGATGCTTCAGCAGATTCCACAGCTGAAGTTGATCCTGGAATATTTGTTCCTAAGGATTCCATATCTTTAAAACATGGTATGGATGAAGGAACCAAAAACTACTCATTTGATTACATATTTGCAGGATCTAATCTAATTGTTCTTGTAGATAAAACCAAATCTAAAAAATGCCCACACTGATTCAGGTGCAAATGAGGAATCCAGAGCTGATGACATCTCACTTAAAGTAAAACCGGAGGATTTATTAGATATATTAAAAGATACAAGATCTGCCTTCTTCACTCCTAACTCTCCAACATATGAGCCAATCATTTTTTTCAGATGAGAGTGAAGAGGAAGAGGAGGTTTCAAAAGATAAAGACACTGAAGCCACTTCTTATGATGAACCTGAAGACACTTCAGTCCCACCTCCTCCATCTCCAAAATCATCTCAAATTTAAGAGTTAATAGCTCACATTCACTTACTTTAGTATGGGAAGGAAGAGCTAGAATAAGCAAAAGCCAAAGCTAAAGCTGAAGTTGCCTTCATGAAAGCTAAGCCCTTGTATCCAGACATCAACCAGCTTACTAAACTTTTGGTAACTTCTTTGAAACCTGAACTATCCAAACTCTTAGTCTCACATGACTTTGCTAGCTGCTTACCAACTAAACTGAAAGAGATCCCCTCAAAAATCACTAGATTATTTAGAGAGATTAAAGAGCTAAAGAAGCATGTTAGAGACATGGAAATAGAGCAGCATGGGGATCTAAAAGAAATTCTAACAAAACTGGATACATTCACTTCTATTATCTCTGGTCTTTTATCCCAAGTAGTTGAACTGAAGAGCATTTGATGGGAACTTCCAACAGAGTTTCTTAAACTACCAAGTAAAGTTTCTTTAGTTAAAGAAAAGCTCAAGACTTTGGATTCTCTTCCAAGTCTTTTGCACAAGGTTGCTGATACATTGAACATGTGATCCGTCCAAACCACACCTTAAAATACATATAATATATAATAAAATATAAAATATATATAGTAAGGATAGTCTAGAAACGAAGTCAATAATACCGAGAAGTAGTATAGAATGTTCCCGGGTCGTTTATCCCCAACGAGGCTGGACTGGAGAATCGATACAGTCGAAGATTTGAGTTTGAAGGAGATTTTTGGATTTTGGATTAAACTACGAATTTAATAGCACAATTAAACTATAGAGAGAATTTAAGAAACTAAAATCAATTAACTAGCACAAAAAAAAATTAACAAACGTTAACTAAAAATGTGAGCTAAAACGAGAATTTAAAATCTAAAGCACTTCTAATAACAAATTTAATGCCTAAAAATCAAAAATTTAAAAAGAAAATTTTAGGAAAAAGAATTGGAATTTTTTAACTATTTTTGAATTTTTTATGAATTTTTAAAGAAAAATGAATTAACAAAAATAAACTTTTTCTAAAAATTAAAACTAAAATTTTACTTTTATTTTTCAAAATTACGAGATTTAAAAAGAAAATTATTGCAAAAAGAATTTTAATTTTTCAACTATTTTTCTATTTTTTATGATTTTTCTAAGAGAAAGAAATTAACTAAAATCTATTTAAATTCCTAGAAAATACAAATTAAACTAGAAAAATAAGGAAAAATGTTTTTTAACAACTACAAAGGTGCAGAAATTAAGTGGAACAAAAAGCCCTAATTTTTATAAACTAATTGTACCCTAATTTTATCAATTAAAAATCTAACCCTAATTTTATTTAACTAATATTAAAAATATAAAACCTATTTTATTTAATCTAAAAAGACAAGGTAGAAAGTGTAATAAAGGAAAACAAAGGGTAGGCGGGGTAAATGCTAGAAATTTACACTGCAGTGAAAACGAGTGCCCCTTAACTATCAAGAAAGTACCATTTAAACCCTACGATCTAGCTTATTTTTTGCTTATTGAAAAATTGAGATTCAGCAAAAATTCAAAACTACAAACTTATAAAGGAGCTTATTCTCTACAACTTTAACAAAGACACTTTCTACTTTTAACAACTCAATAAGCTAGAAAATTGAGCTTTTCAAATCTGTACAGAACAATGGTTTAACATTCTTTTTTTAGACAATGGCTTATATCTAGCTTATTTCTTGATGAAAATGAAAACACAATTACTTTATGTAGATTAGGATATGTACTAGAGATTTCTAAAAAAATAAGCTAAGCTCTAACAAAAATAACAAGAAAATTGAACTTAAAAAGTGCAAGTTTTAGCTTAAACTGAGATTAAGCTTTTTCTTATAAGCTAAACAGCTTATTTCTAATCCTAAAAAGCTGAAATTTTGAATTTAAGCTATACTATGGATTTAAAGCTAGCCTAGATAAAAGCTTTTAACTATTACAACTAGGAATAAGAAATCAATGAGAAAATAAGCTAGAAATCTATAGGACTGCTATACTACTTTTGTAATGAAAAATAAGCTAGTCTAGAAGCTTGGAAATGAGAATTAAGTGGTGATTTATAAGGAACTAATGGAATACTTCTTAAATGCTTAAATCTAAGGTCTAAATCCTAATCTTATAAGCTAAGAAGACAGCTTAAAAATAACAAGCAACAACAGTACTAACTGAATTAGTACTGTTGTTTGCTGATGCAATTGACCAAACTCTAAAGTGCAGGTTAAATCTCTTACCTAAGATCTCTCATTCTAGCTCACTTCTTGTATCTAAGACTACTATCACCTAAATTGAACACTAAAAGGCTTAAAATCTCTGAAATCTAAGACACTAATCACTTAAATTGCCCTGGTGCTGGCACAAACTCATTGAGCTCAAAACTTTGTAATTCAACTTACTAATTTTCAAAACCTGTTCCAGCACTTTATAACTTTGATAAACCCCTCAACTTAATAAAAGTCTTTGACAGAATGATGTTGACTTTAAATGTCAAATAAGGCTTAAACCAAACACTCCTTAAAACTAGCTGTCCAAACTAAATTGTACTTAAAAACTATTTAAAAACTAATTCAGCTAAAACCTTTTAGCTACTCAACCTAGAACTAACCTAATTAAGCTAGTTGAACAGTAAAAATCCTAGCTTATTAGGAAGAATAAGCTAGTTTCTCTCCTAGCTTATTACACTAACAATGACAGTTTTAAAAGAAACTACTAATTAAGGTATTCTAACTATAAAAACTTTAAAGCAAATGCATATCTAAACAAACTAAACAAAATTGAACATGATTTAGTTCACACAAAGTCAAGAATAAGCTAGTTTATTAAGCTCAAATTCTACTTATGAAATTAAGAAAATAAAACCTGAAATTGTGTTGTCTCAGAACCAAGCCACTCTTGTTGAGTGAGTGGCTTAAATCATGAACCTAATGGCTCCTTAGCCTCTAAACCAATGAGCTTAAAGCTCAATAAGCTATATTAGCTTATTACTCCTTTTAGCTTCCAAATAAAATCAAATGAACACTTATGAACTCAAATAGACTAAAAACAGTTTTAAAAAGCTTCTAGTGTCATTAAAACACTTTTAAAACAAGAGAAGATAAAATAAGCTAATTTGAGCTTATTTGACCAACAGTTGACTTTATTTGACTTTTTTAAAAAACTTTGACTTGTGTAAGTAGAATGAGAGAAACTTATAAGAGCAACTAGAAAGGCTTTTAGAACAGTATTGAAATAAAATGAGAGCTTAAACTGAAAATAAACTTGATATTTAAAAAAAACAACGATTACAAGAATTCTAAAGAAAATTACAACTCAAAATTAAAACGGCTAACTAACTCCTAGATAGCCAACATGGCTTTACGTAAGACCTATTTATACTACAAGATAGAAAATTCTAGGTCTTTGCTTGTTGGAGTTTTCTCGCTCTGAGGACAGAAATGCTCTTGTGTTTCTTGTGTGAGTGTAAACATCAAAAGTAATCCTAAAGCATCCAAGTTCATACCTTGTCTTCAATTTAATTAATCACAAATCAGCATTGGATTTGCAAGAACAATGTGGGATTGCCAAATGGGATTTAGGGGTTTAGTGGAGGTGAGGGTGAGGTTTAATCTCTTGGGTAATTTGTGGGATTGAGTGTTTTGGGAAGAGGTTTATGGAAAGTCAAACCAAAAATGAAAGGTTAGTCTGGGTTATAGGAATTGTCGAGAAAACTTGGGGAAGATAAACAGTAGTTTAAAAACGCTTGGGGGGAAAGTTTGGGGAAATGGCAACATAAGTCCCTCATGGTGTTAAGCCTTGTTGCATTCATCGTCCTTGTTGTTAAAACCTTTTGGGGACTTGGCAATTTCAGTCCCCAAAGGTTATTTGACTAAATTACACCACACGTCCCTTGGTGGTATCTAAGTCCTTAGGACTTGACAGCTTTTGGGTCTTGATGTATAACTTTTGCATATTGCATTTTGGCCCTTCTCTCTTTTCCTCTTAATTTCTCTATAAATAACAAGTTTAGATTTACAAGTTTAGTCCCTAAACTTATATTTCCTTGACTTTTTGGCTATCGGGTTGACTGTGGTTTGACTTTTTCAGGCATGGCGTTGGACTTTGACTTGTCTTTTCCTGCTTTTCCATACCGTGACCGGTTTGTCGTTTTGGCTTTCATTTCGTCCTTTTCTTAGTATCGCGTTCCTGCAACAATACAATTAAAAAACAAGCGTATATTGGATTCAGTTCAAGAAAAGCTCAAGACTTTGGATTCTCTTCTAAGTCTTTTACACAGGTTACTGATACCTTGAACAGGTTTGCCACCATGGTGGAAAATGCATTAGTAGCTGCAAGCATGAATGTTCCTTCAGCAGGAAAAGCGACTGCTTCTCCTGCTGAGGGGGAGAAGAACACCAAAGATGCTGACACGAACCTGAAAGATGAATTAGTTGATCTTTTGAGCTAAAATATTATGACAGAGTACTACACCAAGAAGTTACTCTTTGATAAATACTATGACAAGATGCTGAAAAGAAAAAAAAGCCCTAAGATCACAAAATGTGAAGTTCTCACAAAGAAAGGCCCTATCACACTAAAAATATATAGGGAAGACAGGTCTGTTGAAGTCATCTCAAATCTCAAGGTCAATGATCTACATTCGGGAGAATGGTGAAAAGTAATACAATCTTGTCTGGACAAAAGTGAAAAGGGATGGAAAACCATTTAGGATCTGGTAAAGACAAGATTAGATCAGCTGACTCAAACTGAACAAGAACTCAAGATTGACTTAAACAGAGCCCTCAAAGATCAAGATCCTTTAAATGAGCTAAATGAGTTAGCTAACAATAAAAGAAAAAGAACTTGTGACTTAAAAGACCATTCCAGGTGAACAAAGAAACACAAGTCATCAGGTTCAGCATAAAGAAGAGGGTCAGTGAACAGCTAAGGCAGTAGTATAGAAATCATTTGTAATAACTTTATCTTTTGTAAATGTAATGTAATGAAAGTTAAAATGAATGGTTATCAGTTTATGTTGTTCAATCTATATTAATTGTATAAAAAGAAGTTGTTTTGCTCACTTAAAAGTGATTTTAACTTAGGCTATTTGTATATTCAAATAGAAGGAGATTGTTAGGTTCAGTTCTTAAGACCTTCAGTCTTTTGGTAGATTTATCATAAAATCCCCTAAGTATTACTCAAGTTGAAGTCTTTCTGTTTGAGTTGTTGAAGCTTCTTCAATGTCAGCTCTTCAGGTCCTTAGAAGATTGGGAAGTATCGTCACTTCAGTTCATGTAGCGGTACAGAAACTGAAGAAGGCCCTTGGTTAGAGCTTCAATTCAGCTTGGTTGACAATTATAAACTGAACATTGTCTATCTCCTTACAGAAGCTGAAATGTGTTGTTTCACTTCTAGAAGGTTTAGAAGGTAGGAAAAAGATTGCTTTAAGTAAAAAGGAATAAATCAATCTCCTTGGGAAATGTTACTTTTAAAGTTGGTATAGAAGTACATCAAACTTTCCTTTAAGGATTGTACCTAGAACTATAAAGCATGCGTACATTAAATGGTAGCTCAACCACCCATTTAATGCTTGACATGTGTATTAGATTAACATGTAAACCCTAATCCCTTTGCCTATAAAAGGAAAGGGATTCCCAGAGTAAATGTTATCTCTTCCAATTAATGTGTTACACATTAAAGAGTTTATTTATCTCTCAAACAAACTGACTCGTACTACTAAAAGCTGAAGCTTCAGTTTAGTCATAACAAGTTTGTTTTCTTATTCTTATAACTTTGGTTAGATAATAAGTTCGAAGGAGATAACACACCAATTGTCATTCAACCACCTTGCTATTCCGCAAGCAAGGTGTGGCATAGATTCTTTATTTGATTCTAATAAAAGTCTATACATTGAAAAGTACTTATGTGTGTTTTAAACTTGTTCTTTATATTGATTATATATATTTGTTTAAAACTCACTTTGTTGCTATGGAATGTGGTTAAGTCTAAATTGATAAACTTTATATCACCTTCCAAGGGACTAACAGGAACGTCTGGCAAAGTCATCTTCTTGAATGCAAGATCATACATCAAAACAATTTGTAAATATTTTTCATAAACAAAATACAAAATTGAAAATTTTCAAAAACAAAATACAAAATTGAAAATTTTCAAAAATAAGAAAAAATATTTTTTACTATTTTGAAAATAATAATAATAATAATAATAAATAATAATAAAAATCCAATAAAAAATTAAAAATGAAAAAACACAAAAAAAATATAATTTAAAGATACAAACACATATCTTCTTCGTTTTATCAGTTGCGTGATATTGTATTTCTCATAAAGTGGTTCTTTAAATGCAAAATAAATGTATCATGAACTGAGGGGAGTAAATCATTCAAAATGATCTTTCACTGCTAAAATATGTGGTTTGTAACCAAAATCCATTCACAAACAAAGGATTTCTTTTAAAACATCTTTTAAAAATCATCAAGTTTAAAAAATTCAAGTGTGCAAAATTGCAATAAATAATAATCTCTTGAATAAGTTCTTTAATTAGACATTTATTCGAGGGTGAGTTATGAAATTCTTAATTTTTAAACATCTTCTCAAGAATGTTCAAAACTGCAAAATTAACTATCTTTCGATAAAGTTCTTTAATTAGATATTTTATTCAGGGGGAGTTATAAATTTTTTAGTCAAATCATCATCAAAAAATAAAATGTGTTCTCAAAAGACAGAATAACTTCGTTTCGAACAATTTTTTTATCAAAGAGAAAATTTTCAAAAGTGGATAATTGTTCGAGGGGGAGTTATGAAATTCTACAGTCAAAAACGGAACTTAACTGTAAAATAATTCAAAAAGGTTTGATGTGGAAAGTAGTCTAACTCCAAGGGGGAGTTATAAAAAAATTAGATCACAAAGATATACGAAAGTAATTAAAAGGGCTAAAAGTGTAAATGTGCAAAAGAAGAACTTTCGTATGGGTGTTTATTGATTACGAAAGAAACTTGAGGGTCTGAAATGACAATTTGAAAAAGTTAGCTTTCGTAGGGTTAAAATAGCTTACGTAAGGAAATTTGAGGGGCTAAAACTGCCAAAGTTGGATAGTCATTTTTGGAAGTATAAAAGAAACAGTTTTCATACGCAACCTGATAACTTTCGTAAATTGATAAAAAGGTTTCGTATATTCTCTGATTACTCTGAGCTTTCGTAACAAAGAAACACGATCCAAATTGTTTTATTGGTTATCTGTGATTGCAAAACGTAAGATAACATGTCCTATTTGTATTATTTGTGCTTAATTGTTGATATTAATTGATTGAAATATGTTTCGTTTATATCTAGGGTTTTGTAAATATCTAAAGTGATTAAAAAGTGAATTTGATTGAGGCAAAATGTTAATATATGCCTTATGACATGATTGGGAATGATTGATCACTGAAAATATCGTTTGTGGAATAAATTCATTAGGTTTCGTAACGATGATAGGTTTCGTTTAAAAAATTGCTTTTGGACATAAGCATAAGCTTAAATTGTTAATAAGATGATAAATAAGCTGAAAACAAGTCAAAAACATTCAGGATATCATTTTTCAATTGGTAAATATGTTTACAAAAGTAATTTTTTCATGTTTCGGTTTCGTAAAAAGCTTATCAAAGGTTTCGTGAACAGTAACGGGCCAAATGAGTTTCGTAAATGATATTTTAGGCTTAATCAATGGGTTTCGTAAGAAACAATGGGCTTTTAAGATTGGGTTTTGTACAAGG
>BQNB010125046.1:0-19835 GCA_026074375.1 Tanacetum coccineum
ATGTTTGGGCGTATCAGTATGCAACAAGCCTTTAAACCCCTCGGTGGCCCGAGTGGACGAGTTATAGTCTCGTGAGGATTTCCAGGGAACACACCCACAAAGTTCAAAATCATATATATTTTTAGATTTTTTTTTTGCATTAATCTTTTTTATTTATATACATTTTAGTAAAACAAGCATACACAAAACATTACGAAATGAAAAATAACATAGAAAGGAAAATATAGTTACTAATATGCAAACGCTCAAAACACATATATAATAAAAAAAATGGCAAAATTAAAAAAAAAATTGTATTTTTTTTTGTTTTTTCTTTATTTTGTTTTTTGTTTTAATACAAACACATATATCAAACACATAATTATTATTTAAGGTTTAAAACAATAATTTCCAAAATTTCTATTATTATTATTTTTTTATTTTTTTTTTTATAATTTTTTTTCAGAACAAAAGTGCGTCGCGCTAGAAAGAAAGTGCGGCGTACTTTTAACCTAATTTTTATAATTTTTCAAATATTTAAAAATACTGGCGCGATAAAAATTTAAAAAGTGCGCCCCACACAAACACATGTGCGGCGGTTTTATTATGACATAAAATATGTTTTTTTTATATTTTTTTCTTTCACACTTTATTATTTTACATAACACATATATAAACAAATACTGACAAACAAACACACAGACAATAAAACTAAAAAAAATGAAACTTTTTTTAGATTTTTATAGTTTTTAACATTTTTACATAATAATGCAAACAAACACATATAAACAAGCAAACTAAGATGCATAAGCAAATAAAAACATTTAACAAGTATTCACATAACCTAAAAAGACAACGCATCGGTCTATTTTTATACAAAAATATTTTTTTTATGTAGGTGCAAAGTGCGGCGCATTTCGAAAGAAGTGCGGCGTACTTACTGCAAATTTTCTAAAATTTCATCTTTTTTTTACAGAATTCAAGAGAAATATCAAACAAACTAAGAGATTAACAAAACACATGTTTTATTATATGAACAAGAATATGTCAATAATTAAAATAAGCAAAAACAAAGCGAAAACAATTTAGAAATAAAAATCTTTTTGGTTTTTTGTTTTTTTTTCGAATGACAACTAAATATTAACAAATTTACAAGGCGTATAATCAGATAAAATGGAATTTCAAATGATCACATACCTAAGACTAGAGATTTGGTGGTTTGTTTGGGTTTGAGTTTTTAAATCAGATCCTTTTTGTGAAAATTTTTGTAGAAAGTGCGGCGCACTTGGTGTAAGTCCGGCGCACTTTCTGGGTTTTCAGGAAAATCGGCGCACAACATGAATGTGCGGCGCACTTCCTGGAGAAAAACAATTTTTTGGTTTCCGTTTGCCAGAAAACGGTACGGCGAGTTTATACATGTTGATTTGTAAAACAGTGCGGCGATTTTAGTGTGAAAGCAGCGCACCTCGGGTAGAAACCTGTAAAATAAGAAACGGGAACAGGGGAAGTGCGGCGCACAAGGTTAATTGTGCGCCGTACTTTCTGCAACAGCAAACATATTTTGAAGATTTTAGAGAGATTTAAACACACGAAACATGCACAAGACTAGCAAACAATCTCTTGATGTGTGTTTTCAAGCTTTAAATTTATAATAAATAGATTTACCAAATGATCGACTAAAAACACAACATTCGGGCAAGTATACCCTATTCGAGTGTAATTATAGTAATGGGTAGTAAGGTCGTTCCACGGGATTTGTAGCAATTCACAGATTGTTTATCAAGTAACAAAGCTAAATGATTGTCACGGATCAAATAGCCTTAACGTTTGTATAAAGCAAGCAAAATACTAAGCATAAGAGATATAGATATTGCAAACTTTATTTAAACAAAATCATACAAGTCATATATGAGGGTCAATCATAATAAATCGATATCAACAATGATAAAATTAGAATCTTTTCGGCACTGTATAACTACTTTATCACGAGCGCATTTAAGAATAGTTTATATCAAATATGCATACATATGATTTCCTCCCAACCCGGTCTGGTAACATAAGGAAGGATCTTAAACATTATTCTATTGGTTATTTATAGATTTACTATCTATTCTACAAGATTAGCACCGAATTGTTATAGACAGACAATGCGAATTTCATCAGACAATAGAGCTTTTCGACCATTAACTATATTATTCTACTTGGGTTGTTTATCAATTTACCACACAATTCTCACAAGTATGATATTGACACGCCATAGACAAATGGTTCAAAATATATCAAGACAATTAACTCTTTTGGCCTATTTTAATAGCAATGATATACCAAAAGATAAACAATGATCCAAACAAGATAACATCGAATTTATAAACATGTATATTCATAAGTCATAGCAAAATCATCCAAATATTATTCATGTTTCACATAAGAAAGCAAAGTAACAATACCAATATTTCGACTACAACATCCATCAACCCAAAACTAGTAGTTCCATGATCAACCAACAACCAAATGCTACTAAGATAACCCAAAAATACCAAGTAACTTCTGGAAATCCGCAACATATCACCAAATGAAGTGTTTGGTAACAAGGTTTATGGTGATGGTCTTAAGAGAATTTGGTGTGAATCCTCTAAGAATCAAAGTAAGAAATGTTTAGATTTTGTAAATGGATGATATGATCTAGATATGGTGTAGAACTTCTGGAAATATGTGTTTTAGTGGTGGTTTATGGGGAAGAGTGGTGGTAGCATGGCGGTTTAGAGGGGTGTTTGGATCATTGGATCCAAGGATCCTCACCACTCCTTCCTCCTCTCCAAAGGCTTTAAAGATTGTGTGTGTAAGATATGAAATTCCCTAGAGTTTTGGGGGGTATTTATAGGGTAAATTTTGCTTGGGGACCAAGCAAAGGATATATGTGGACGTTTTAGGGGCTAAATTCATGTTTTTAATGCTGCAGACTGAAAGTGCGGCGCACATTTTTATTTGTGCGCCAAACTTTGGATTTTCTGAAAAGTACGCCGCACATATAAAGAAGTGCGGCGGTTTTGATGCTTTTTCAGTTCTTGGACCAAAAACCAAAGTTGTAGTGAATTCTTTCCTGGACGCGTGGCCGCCAAAATCGCGTCAAACAGAGTTCGTATGACTGAGTTATGACCAAAACAGTGAACAGGTGTCGGGAGATCTTTATCTTCAGTTATTTCTTCGTTTAAGCTTCAAATATTCGTGTATTGTTTTGTTTTCTTCCACGACATATTCCAAGAACCTACAATAGCAAATATATTCTATTATATACCAATAGTTCTTATATTTAACCAAATTATATATAAATAATCATTGATAACGCATATAAAAACATGTATAATTTAAGCGTTATCAATACGGCGTATTGGTCCTCAAAATAGTAATCTTCAAAATATCTTCATTTAAGCTCTAGAATGCGTGCCTTTTGCTAACTTTCACCAATTACTCCATAATTACTGCAATTCTCAAATATAAACGATTAAGTAATAATTCTTTGCAATAACTATATAAAAAATGTATCCCTAAGGATATTTTACATTAAAGCATTTATTCTATCTATTACAAGTACACAACCAAACACCTCACGAAATAGGAAGATGAAAACACTCAAATCACTCAACTAATCTATGTGGTAACATGTAGCTAATTCGCTCAATTGCTCGGTCGTGACAAGTATTCTATCATAAGATTGACAAGGATACACATCTCCACCGCTAAAGCTAAAGAGTAACAAGTTTATAAAGGTAAATATAGGTTTTTGTATGGAAAGGCTTATGGTGGTGACTCTGTGAGATGACGAGAGGTGGGATGAGATGGGGTGTGTGATTTACGAGTGGGTATGCCTGGGATAAGGTGGTGACGGATATCTATGGTTGTGGAAAGGTATATGAGTGAGTGTTAGGTGTTGGGGGACAGGTGAGGTGTTAGTGTGAGTTGTGGTGGTGGGTTGGTTTGTGAGGGAGGATGTACAATGGGATAGATATGTGGTGTATTTGGTTGAGACAAGGGACTCAGAGGTGGAGGAGAAGGGGGCTAGAAGGGGGGTATAAAGAGGAATTAGGAGATGGTTGAGGGTTGAGGGAAGTGTTTTTGGGGAAAGAAGGGTTTGTGGATTATGGGGATGAGTTTGTTGGATGTGAGGGTTGGATTGTGGTTGGAGTAGATATGTGGATATTGGGATAGGTAGGTTGGGTTAGTAGGAGACTCAATATATTGTGGTGATTAGGTAGTGGTTGGTCTACTTTAGAGGAAGTGTGCGTACTTCTTCAGTATTTTGGAGTTTATTCTTTATTATCTTCTAACTTGTCTTCATAAGGTGTAAACACTTGTATTTTGAGTACTTTTGAGCTTGGAGTGTCTTCAAGTGAACCTGCACATATTTCATGCTATTAAGTATCAAAAGTTCACATAATTAACCAATATATATAATATATATATATATATATATATATATATATATATATACATATATATATATATAATATATATATATAATCTATATAAGCATAAGATAACGCATAGAGAAATATGTAAGATAATTTGGCGTTATCAAATCCCCCACACGTTAAAACTTTGTTAGGTCTCTCAGATCAAATCGAAGAAAAGAAATTTTGAAACAAAGTTCCTACATGACAAGACAAGGAAATTATTATATATATATATATATATATTTAAATTATGATAGTTTTTATTTTTTTTGTTATTTTTTTTGTTGAGTGTGAAAATATCGAAAATATTTTTGGTTTTTTAATAAATAAAGTGCAAAAGACGCAATCACCACCCCTCCCCCCCCCAAACCCCCCCCCCCCCCCCGCCCCCCCCCACCACTTACACACTTAAGGGTTTGCTTGTCCTCAAGCAAAATAAGAGAAAAATAATAAGCTTTACAAAACAAAACTAGAATTATGAAAAATATTTTTGGATTTTTAATATGTGAAAATAGAGATGTTTGACAATACCCAATGATCTTCAAGTTGTAATAACATGACTAAGCACCTCACAAAGAAGGAAAGTATAATTCACTCAAACACTCATATGTGATGTAATAGAGGGTAAAATGGAAATCACGCTCATTGCTCAACAATGGATTCATTTTATACCATAAGCTTGTACAAGAAACAAAACTACACCGACGTGGCATAAGCACCAGGTATAAGTATCAAAAGAGGACTTTTATTTGGGTTGTAATGTTAGGCAAAGGGTTAATAAGGGTATGGATAAGGCATGGGAAATATATACTGGAATTGGTTTTATAATATACATGTCAACAAGTCCCAAAAACCCATGTTGCTAGTTACGACATACCACAAACCCGTGAGTACTCGAACCTATGATCAATAATTTGGCACATATCATAATATAACACTACGTCGCAAGTGCCAACAATAATCCAACTTTTATTCATCATTTTTATTTCTTTTTTTTCTTCATATTTTTTAATCAACCCTTCACACAACTAACAATTCCCCCACACAGTACTATAAGTGTAGCACCATCAAAAATACAAAAACTGAAAGCGTGCACTTCTTCTTCGTTGAAAATGGTACACTCTAAAACAAAGTGCGAACAAACTATAAGCTAAAATCAACCAATCATAACCGAACAACTAGCAACCAACCATAGGACTTTCGACAAGTGGTAACAGGTTAGAGCTATAGGTTTAATAGTGTAACACAGCCCCAAAATGGTCGCACGAAAATAAGGATATCTGTGTCGTTACTTTCAGAGTCAAAAGCACAAGATATATATGAACGCAAAACAGTCGTTTAAAATGATACATTGGATTTGATAAAGGACTTAGTTACCACAAAGCATGCACTTTACTACTGTTCAGTGTTCTGATATAACAAAGATTGACAGTACATTTCCTTTCCGCGAACATTTACATCCAATCTTTAGCGTATAACCAAAAGTTCACCATGTATCTCTAAAGCACCTCGTGCCTATTGTCCACACTCAAAACATTGCTTTAAAAAAAATGTATAACAAAAAATGTTGGTGAATTCTATAGGTTAGTAAATTAAGAAGATGCAGGACCGGCAAGACTTTCCCCGTGATAATGCAAACAGATGCAGAACATCTACAAAATCCAAATTACGTTTTCCTAAGCTCAAGACACTGAAGCTCTACAATTGTATTCGCATGATAAATAATTGCTATTTTGTGGCCTGATCAGGCATGTTTCAAACCCTTAAACATCCCAAATCCGACATGCTATAAACGTTTGTTCCTCGGTGATAACTAATCACCCACCGCAAATGGGAGATCAAATCCCAAATAATCTAATTCATAACATTCACGCTCACATAATGTAATTCACAACTACATCAATGCAATTGACAGTTCATGATAATGGGCTCAACTTAGGTTATCGCTACTTAGGCAAACACATAATCAATATAAAATATACACTTGCGTCTAATTTATAAAACAAAGCATGTTTCCATCCCAAAGTTATAATCATTGAAATCGAAAAAATGTGGGCTAAATATAACATCACATTGAGTTACTGATAATCCAAATATCACAAGATAGCACAAACGTCATGTATATGATTGAATCCAACCTAAATTAATCATAATAGCGTAATAAAGCACTAATAAACTATATAATACGCTTTGATTACCTAACATCATATACAAGTCTATGTTAGATACGACGCATACTATCGTATCTGCCTACTCATAATTTAAGAGTCATGTAGATGACGTATGAGGAGCTAGGACACTTTAAATCGTAAATCCAACAACTCGTCGATACGCCACCCCGAAGAGGCCTCATTATGAAACTCCCTAGTAATATAGTACTTTGATAACCACACATAATTCTATATAGCTTCATCACCGTCTATTTGTAATTTAGAAATCGTTGTTATAAAGTAAAAACGTTTATAATTATCGTTTTAGTAAAACTAGCATAACTTTCCTGTTTTAAACCCTTTCTTTATTTTCCTTTCTCTCTCCTTCTCGCGCTTTCTTACGTCCTATATTTCGTAATGAGATGATGTATAGAAAATTACATTTTTATATTTTGATAACCTTTTGATGAATATTACTTTTATAGTATCATACGTTTTAAGAAAAATTACTTTTATAAATTTAAAATTGTCGTAATACCCTAAATGCAATAACTTATTCTTTATATCCCAATTTTAGCGATTCCTTCGACCACTTCTTTGTTATCAAAATTATCTACATTTTTAAATAGTGGGGGTCTATGATGAACATGTTTTTTATCGATAGGCTGTTCATGAATAAAAAGCTATAGTTTATAAAATTACTACTTTTATAACTCGAATTATCGTAAACCTCGTATTTTCTTTGTTTTAGCTTCGTTTTTTTAGATAATACTTTCGAGCACGTTTCACGTAATCAAATTTTTGTTTATTTATAAGTTTACAAATATTAAAATGTTTCTAACATGAACAGTAACTTTTATAAAAATAGTTTTTATAAAAAATATTTTTATACATTTTAAGTTATAAACTTGCGTATTCATAACTTCTTCGATTTTAATCGAAAAAAATACGTTCCCTTATTAGTTTTGGAATCCTAAAAATATGTATAATCTGTTAAAACTACCAAACTTTCTGTTTTGTATAATATTTATAAAAGTTATTTTATAAATCAGTTTAATTAACGTATAACTCGTAATTAGCGTATCTTTTTCGTTATTAATCCGTTTTTTGAGTTTCTTACCTTTTTGGAATCGTCATGAGACGTATTATCTTTATAAAATGTCAAACCCACTATTTGGATTTCGAACCAAAAACACCCCCTTATGATACAATAATACTTATTCGTTTAACTTGTTTTAATTTACTTTTCACAAAGGAAATTTTCCAACAATTCTTAATAACTCATAATATACAATGTTATAACATATATAATGTCCATAGTAGTCCATGATTTGAACTAATTTGTTCCAAGATAACAAGTTCATAACTTTTACATAAAATCATACTTTTTAACTTATGTACAAGTTTATACCTAAATATTTTCCACTTAAACCAACATGTTAACATACTTATATTTCCATTATATCATGATATTACATATCACATAACATAAGAAAAAGTGTACAAAATGATTATCACAAGTAAAAACTCTTTTTACATGTTTAAAAGTCATAAATGGTGATTTTTGCTATAAAGAACTAACATATGCATATAATAATAAATGTAAGAACATAAAGGGTTTTAGTTGACCTTCTTATGATGTATGATGATGAGAAATATAATCCAAACCCTTGTTTAGATTAAAAACCAAAGCTTGCAAGAATGAAACCCTAATTAATCCAAGGCAAAAAAAAAAAAAACAAAAAAAAAAAAGAAAAAAAAAAAAAAAAAAAAAAGAAATACAAAAAAAAAACCCTAATCCTTCCTTTCTTGCTTCAATCCTTTTAAATGGTTAACCAATGCTTCAAATCATCTTAAGGTATCTTAGATATGATGTATGATTACTTGTAAATGAGGTATAAAAAGATTGTATGGTTTGTTCTTGGTTTTGAACTTGAGAGCCGTGGGTTATGGTTGAGACATAGAATAGGAAGTGTTTTGGTAAGAGTTAGAGTGGTAGATGTTGACTCTTGGCATGTACGTATTATACATATAATAAGTGTGTAAGATATTAGTAAGTTGACCAAGAAAAACAAAGGGGGAGGCGCAAGATCCCAAAAAGGGGGTGAACTAGTTAGTCCCTTACCAACTCGTGCTAGTACCTTGCTCTTAGTGAATGAAGTGTTCTTGTGTCCCCTCATTATTGTACATCCATGAATTTAAGCTTGTGATTGCTACCTACTTTCTTTTATAATAATAAATGTACTTGCACTTGCTGGTAAAAATTGAAAGTATGTAGATGTGTAAGTTTATTATTAAAATGTATACTTGTTTGTTTTGTATAAATATGTGGGACGTGTATATATACATGCATATGGGTGAAGTTTTATAAACTTTGACCAAATTTGAAAATAATAATATGCATTTTGTTGATAAGCGTAGAATATTTTTGTGTGTTGCGGTAAGTCTAAACTTAATTTTATCGCGAAACGTAAAGCACTTTACGTTGCCAGATAAAATAAAAATGAACAAAGACCATAATCATTCTCAAAATAATTATTTATACATGATTGATGAAACGCTATAATTGTTTGGTGCCCGTGTTATATTGAACGCTAATTTTAGCTTAAGCGATTTTAACATAATACATGAAATTACAAGCAAACGCGTACGACACTAAAAATAAATAGTAGATTTATCGTGTCGTCAATGACTTGAAAACACGGGGTGTTATAGACTTCCCCTGTTAAACGAGCCTTGTCCTCAAGGCTTACGATGCAGCACTTGTATGATGGTAGCGGACATGGTGAAGAGTGTGGGTACTATTCTTCTTGAATTGGTCTTCACGTTCCCACTTGAACTCAGGACCTCTCTTGGAGTTCCATCAAACCTTGACTAATGGGATGCGGCTTTGCTTCAACCGTTTAACTTCACGGTCCATGATCTCAACGGGTTCCTCAACAAACTAAAGTTTGTCATCAAAATGAAGTCCATCCAACGGAACGGCTAATGGTTCGTCGGCATAGCACTTTTTCAAGTTGGATACATGAAATATGTTGTGAACCCTGCTTAGTTCTTCTGGAAGCTCGAGCTTGTAAGCAACCTCTCCAACCTTTTCTAACACCTTGAAAGGTCCAACATACCTGGGGTTTAACTTCCCCCATTCGCACAAAACGAACGAACCCCCCCTTTCCAAGGCGAAAACTTTAAGCATAACTTTATCCCCCCGACTTAGAAATTCCATCGGTTTAACACTTCAGATCGTCGAAACTCTTTTGTCTGAGCACGAACGGCTTGCATCCTTTGCTTGATTGACGATTTTCTCATGTTTGTCTCTTGAATTAGTTCTGACGCGAGATTGAGCTTCTCTAACTTTGGTCCAACAAACAGGTGAACGAAACTTTCGACCATAAAGTGCTTCGAATGGTGCGACCTTAATGCTAGCGTGATAACTGTTGCGTATAAGAAAACTCCGACCAAACGGCAAATGGTTAACCCAAACCTTTTCCAAATGTCGGACCACGCAAGCACGTAGCATATCCTCGAGAGTTTGGATAGTTCTCTCGCTTTGCCCGTCTGTTTGTGGATGGTACGCAGTACTCATATCCAAATTAGTACCTAAAGCATTCTGAAGTGACCTCCAGAAGTTGGATGCGAACCTTGGGTCGCGATCACAAATGATTGAAACAGGTATTCCATGCCTCGTAACACCTCCTTTAGAGTATGATGCCTTGCAAGTTTATACAAGAATCGGTCCCTTCTTTGGTTGAAAATTGCAGAACTTAGTGATCGGTCAACAATCACCCAAATGGTGTCCAAGCTTGCGATGTCTTAGGGAAGCTTTGTGACAAAATCCCTGAGTGATGTTTCCATTAGATGCCACTTATCCATTCAGGAAGCTTGGGTTTTACTAACAATCTCCTGTTGCCTTTTGATGCTCCGGTGACCTATGACTTTAGCACAGTCAACACCTGATAACATAGGTGGTATGTCGGCTTTTCATATTAGGCAAACACTATAGCTTCTTCAAATCTTGTACATCTTGTTCTTGTCGGGCACCGATGTATAGAGTATTTTGAATATGGGACTCGTGCTGATTCACAGTCGGCAAATCCCATAACAGGTAGCCAACTCTTGCCATTGAGGCATAGATTCCATCCGTACAGGGTTCCACCAAACCACTTTTCCGACCTAATGCCTCTGGATTTTTAGCGTTTTCATTTCAACCAACATGATCCTCCTACATCTTCGGTCTTGATGTTCTCTAATCGCCAAACTCTGGTTTTCGTGCTCAGTCTGAGCATCTCAAGTTTGTTTTGGGAAGATCCAAGCCAATATCATGACTAAACTCAAACCTCTTAATGTTGACCTCACCCTTCCAGCTTAGGAGCATCAGCAACAACGTTTGCGCTGTCCCAGTGATAACGAATCTCACAATATCGAAAATCACTGACAACTCCACCAACGACGTATCCGTCATGTTCAACTCTTTCCTGATTAAGAATGTGTTTTAAAGCTCTTATGAACAGCTGAATCTCACCGTGCACTTCGTTCCAACAGGTAGTAGCCTGCTAAATCTTGAGAGCGAACATTACTTTCTCTAAAAGTTCCAAATCATGAGTTGTATAGTTCTTCTCATGAATCTTCAGTTGGCGTGATGCATAAGCAATCACCTTTTCTCTTTGCATTAACACAGCGCCCAAACCCTTCTTTGAAGCATCGCAGTATGCGATAAAATCTTCGCTTCCTTCAGTAAGCCAGGATAGGTGCACTTCACAACTTCTGCTTTAAAAACAGTTGAAAAGCTTCTTCTTGTTTATCACCTACCAAACAAACTAACCATCTTCTGAGTGAGCTTGGTCATTGGTTTGGCAATCTTCAAAAATCCTTCGATGAATCTTCGATAATACCCAGCAAGACCTAAAAATTGATGAATCTCCGTTGGTGACTTAGGAGATGCCCAATCTTTAATGGATTCGATCTTGGCGGGATCCACGTGAATGCCGCTCACTATCAATCACATGACCAAAGGAACTGTACTTTGGGAATCCAAAATTTACACTTAGAAAATTTGGCATACAACTCCTCTTTCTTAAGCAATTCTAAGATTAGCTTAAAGTGCTCTTCGTGTTCTTGCTTGTTCTTTGAATATATCAGAATATCATCAATAAAGACAATCACGAATTTATCCAGAATATGGTTTGCACACCCGATCAAAGGTGCATAATACGGTGGGATGCGTTTGAGTCAAACCAAAAGACATAAACTTGAAATTCATGAATGGCCGTAACGGGGTTCTGAAAGCGGTTTTTTGGAATGTCTTGCTTCTCGAACCCTCATATGTGAAAACCTGACCTTGTAGGTCGATCTCTCGAGTAGACACCGACCCTCTGAAGCTGATCAAAAAAATCATTCATCAATTCTTAGGAGGCGTATAACGTTCTTCTCCTTAGCTTTGTTCAATTCCTGACTAAATCAAATCCACATCCCGGAATGAATCCTTCTTTTCTTCTTGACAAACAGGACCGGAGGCTCACCCATGGTGAGGAACTAGGCTAATAAAGCCTTTGTCAGATAGTTCCTTTAGTTGCTCCGACCACTCTTTCATTACAGAAGTTGCCAATCGATAGGCGCCTTAGCTACCAGGTAACATCAGGTATCAAATCGATTTGAAATTCCACTTGTCGAGTCGGAGGAAGACCCGGCAAGTCCTCAGGAAAGACTTCAGGAAAATCTCGAACTATTGGTACATCCTCAAGTCGCTTCTTCTTTGACTTGTCTTCAACCTCATTTGTAGTGACATGTCCAAAAAATGGAACATCCTTTTAGCATGTATTCCTTGTGTTTTGGAGTACGAGATAATGTGTAGACGAGCCTCGTGTCCTGGTTGCTTTCGTCACCGTGAACAATTAATGTTTCATTTCCCCCAGGGGATACGAATGATCTTTTTAGCACACACAATGATTGCTTGGTACTTTGCCAACCAATCCATCCCAATTATAGCGTCAAAACTACCAAGTTCTACAGGCATTAAATTTATGTTGAATGGGTGGTTCAGGAGATTTAATGTGCAACACCTAAGGATAGTGTTTAACCTAGTTATTCTCCCGTTCGCTAGTTCGACATCATAATAGTGATCTAAGGTAGATGGCGTGATATCCATTTGGGAACTAAATGCAGTAGACACAAAACTCCTATCAGCACCCGTATCAAATAAGATATAAGAATAGGCCGTTGTTTAAGAAAGGAACGTAACACGCAAACGACGTTGACTGGGTTTACTCCCGCATTTCTAAACCACATACACCTTCGCTGGAGCCCTGTCATTCCCAGCTTGATTACCACGGTCATTGTTTTTTCAGTTTTGGGCAGTTTCTTTTAAAGTGTCCTTGAGCTCCGCACTCATAGCAACCATTTCCCTTCTGATTATTGTTGTTGTTGTTGCGGTTGTTGTTGTTGCGGTTGTTGTTGTTAGCATTTGCAGGTCGGCTTCTACAATCCTTGGCCAGATGGCCAACCTTTTTGCAGTTATTGCACCTAGGTAGACAAGGAACTTCATGATTGTAATCACACTTGGAACACAGAGGTTTAGACACCCAACGTAGGTTTCCTGTCACTACAACTATTTGCCTGCATGTAGGCCTGGCCTGTTTCTCTGCCTTCTTAATTCTTGCTGTTGTTGGTTTAGATTTTCTTAGGAAAATCATCATACTTTGTTTTTCTTTTTTCTTCCTTGACGTTCAGCATAGGCATTGGGTCTTCTCATCCATTAACTCAGTTGTAAACTCGATAGCCGTCTTGGCAAATCATGTTTTGGCTTTGATGCCTTTACACTGCCAAGTATCATATCGGGCAAGCCACTGATATACTTTTCAATCTTATCTACCTCTTCTGGGAACATCCTGGCGCACATCAATGCTAGTTGCTGAAATCGTCGATTGTAGGCCACCACATCGGTGCCCTTAACCTTAAGATTCCACTCTCAGTCTCAAACCTTCTTGATCTAAGAATCTTACCCCTTCGTGCAGTATTTATACAGTCAACTTCATTTTCTTCAGTGTTTCCCAGGGCATGGCAATGAGCTGCTTAAGGAGTATTGTCTTAAAATAGGCAATCCCACCCATGTAAAACAATCGTCTTGTAGAGTGCAAGTCGCAAATTTGACTTGACAATATGCTGAGCAATGCTAATTGCAAAACACAGACCCTTTCTCAAGACCATCGAGTGAGTCCGATGACACCTCAGTGCCTTTAAAAGTCCAAAGGTTTTGCATGTTTAAATTCAAGTAATACATTCGCGAACAGCTTGTGTTTGGCCTTGGTCTTGAACCATTTGTTGTCGTAGCCATTCCTACTCTGCTTGCTTCTACTTCAGCCCATTGCAGCATCAGCAACTCCTTGGTCAATTAAGGCCTGAAGTTGTGCCTCGATAACAGTTGTGGGTGGTATGTATGCATTTGGGGTTTGGTGTGACTGGTGTTGACCTTGTGGTTCGTTTTGGTGCCATTTTTCTTTAAATCACAAGAAAATACAATACCCGTGAGATTTTAATACAATCATAATGTGACATAACATATGCATCATAAATAAAATAATATCACATCACACAATGAAACATACAACCAACACAAGATTGACATAACATAATCAATCCATTCCATATATAATCTGGAAATATACATGATCTTTTGTACACAATATCCCTATCGCTAGGTATACAAAATGCAAATCAAACTCTAGAGTGACCTTACAGCCGGGAGTTTACCCGTAATACTTAGTAGGCAATACAACATAGCTAGAAACAAAAGACAAAAGATCTAACCGTATAGCTAATCAAAAACAAAAGATCTATACCATCTACTAGCTGGGAGTAACCCATAAAAACTAGCACAGGTTTATTAAATATAGTACAGCTACAATATGGTAAAAAGTAACCTGGCACTACTACCAGTATCCTCTAAGGTGTCATTACGCGTGCTCCACCTCAAAGCCTTAATACTCCATGATATGCCTCGTCGCACGCAATCATCTACTCCCTGACGCTGGCCACTTCTGGCGACGAGCCTAGTCTCTAACACTGTAACTCATGCCTCTAATTAATGCCCTGCAATAAGCCTCGAGACCTAGCCACGGCCTGACAAGGCGCCATACTTCTCGATTACTCGTAATTCAAGTCTCACTCTCCTTAATACCTCAATCTTAGCTCTCACTCACAACTGGCACGATCCTTCTAAGGCATCGAATGTCGTGAGGATAACTAACGAACTGTCCTCTCTACTGCGAACATCTACCTGATAACTGACCCTCAAGTTGACCACCTCTAAGGCGGCCATCATCCTCCTCTCAGTATCTCGGACCCTAGTCTCCACAGTGTCTATAAACTAGGCATCAACCCTACGGCCTTATGTGGGATCTGCTGTCTCGGCCCAGCACAATCAAGAACACTCCTTAAACCTCACACCCAGGTCTGGGAGCAGTAAGTAGTAGCCTCTTCAGAGTGGCGTGTCAGCCTCGTAATATCAATCACTATGGCTAGTGAGATGGTGCAGGCTAGTAGGTATAGTTAAAATGGTGGTCCCTGATGAAGTAGTGATGGTGCTAGCAGCTCTCATCTGAGCCATGGTTGCTCTAGTACATGGCGTTCGTATAAGTGAGGGTAAAAAGATGGGTGGCGGATGAGTGTACAGAAGCAACCTCAGTAATGTATGCCTCTATAGGTGCCTCATCCTCAGCTGGCACTAAGTCCTCAAGGTGCTCAGGCTCAGGAATATACACTGGTACATGATCCTCCAGCTCCATGGGATTAGGTACCTACCTAGAGAACATGTGCCTTGCTCCAGTAACGTCTTGCAGCCGTCCTCGTAAAGGATCCTCAGATGGGATACTCCATGATCGTGCCTCAGTGTGAACAGAAGTATATAAGGTTAACTGCGGAATCAGCTGACATGACTACTGTGACTTAAATCATAAAATAAACTTATTGATGTAATATTATATAAGGCTCTTATTGCAATATACGTAATATATTATAAACACGTATATCAATTATGAATGCATTTAGTATAACTAACTAATGCAACAACTAGTGTGTCCCGTAAAAACCCTTTTTTATGAATGCAATGTTTAAAAACGGTTATAGTCCATCAAAACATTTGACCTGGTTCTCTATAACCTTGGCTCTGATACCAATCTGTAACACCCCCAAAATGGTCGCTGAAGGCAGAATAAGGATATCCGCGGAGGCATTACTGTCTCAGATCAATAGCACAAGATATATAAGAACAACAAAAACGTTTAAAATGATACATTGGATTTGATAAAAGACTTTGTTACACACAGCATCACTATACTTGTTCAGTGGTTTGATATTACAAAGATTGACTAGGTGATTTTTTCCCAAAACATATTACATCCAAAGTCTTTAGCGTGATAACCAAAAGTGTCACCAATGTATCCCTGACACCTCGTGCCTATTGACCACCTGAAAACAATTGCTTTAAAAACGTCAACAAAAATGTTGTGAATTCATAGGTTTATCAATTATAATATGCAGGACCGCAGACTTTCCCCCGTGAAAAGCAACAGATGCAGACATCACAAAATCCAATTACGTTTTCCTAAGCTTATGACACTCAAAGCTCGACAATTATATTCGCAATAATAAATATTGCAATTCTTCCCGATCAGATGTTCAACCCTTAAAACATCCAAAATCCGACATGCTATATACGTTCGTAGTCCTCGGGATAGCTAATCATTCACCCAAGGGAGTCAATCCCAAATAGATCTATTCGATAAACGTTCGTGCTCAACATAAATGTAATTCACAACTACATCTATGCAATTGACAGTTCATGATAATGGGCTCAACTTGGGTTATCGCTACTTAGGCAAACACGTAATCAATATAAAATATACACTTGCGTCCAATTTATAAAACAAAGCATGTTTCCACCCCAAAGTTATAAATCATTGAAATCGTAAAAATGTGGGGCTATGAACTCACCTCGAGTACTGATAATCCAAATATCACAGATAGCACGTCACGTAAATGATCGAATGCAACCTAAATTATTAAATTAACATAGGATCGTATAAAAGCCTAATCGCTTTGATTAACTAACATCATATACAAGTCTATGTTTATAGTTACATCATACTAATCGTTCTGAGCTATCATAATTGAAGAGGTCAAGTAGTGACTATGAGGAAGCAGGACACTTTAAATCATAAATCCTAACAACTCGTCGATAAACCCACCTCGAAGAGGCCTCATTATGAAACTCCCTAGTAATATAGTACTTTGATAACCACATATAATTCTATATAGCTTCATCACCGTCTATTTGTAATTTAGAAATCGTTGTTATAAAGTGAAAACGTTTATGATTATCGTTTTAGTAAAACTAGCATAACTTTCCCGTTTTAAACCTGTTTCTCGCGTTTCTTACGTCCATGTCTTCGTATTGAGATGATGTATAAAAATATTACATTTTTATATTTTATAACCTTCTGATGAACAGTACTTTTACTGTTCATGACGTTTTATAAATTTAATTGTCGTAATACCCGTAAATGCAATAACTTGTTCGTTTTAATCCTGATTTTAGCGATTCCTTCGACCACGTCTTTGTTATCAAAATTATCACATTTTTAATAAGTGGGGTCTGCTGATGAACAGTAATTTTTTACTGTCATGAGTTTATAAAATGACTTTTAAAACGCGAATTATCGTAACTCGTATTTAATCGGTTTAACTCCTTTTTTAGTAATTCTTTCGAGCACGTTCTCGTAATTGAAAGTTCGTATTTATTTATGAAGTTTACAAAAATTAATGTTTCTGTCATGAATAGTAACTTTTTATAAAAATAGTTTTATAAATTTAAGTATATAAACTTGCGTAATTCATAACTTCTTCGTTTTTAATCGAAAAATTAACGTTCTAATTGTTTTGGAATTCCATAAAAATATTTAAAATCGTTAAAACTACCAAAACTTTCTGTTTTGTATAATATTTATAAATTTATTGTATAAATCCTTTAATGAACGAAACTCGTAATTACGATCTTTTTTTGTTTTAATCTCTTTTCGAGTTTCTTACCTTTTTGGAATCAGTCATGGATACTTATATCTTTTATAAATTGTCAAACCTCCACTGTTTTGATTTCAGAATTCCAAACAGCCCCCTTATGAAACATATAATACTTATTCGTTTAAAACTTGTTTTATATACTATTTCAACTAAGGAAATTTCCAAAGTTCTTAATAACTCATAATAACTAAAGTTATCATATAGAATGTCCTTAGGATCACAGATTTGTCTATCTATTTGTCCAAGATAACAAGTTCATAACTTTTACATAAAATCATAAATTTCCTTAAGTAACTTTTATGTACAAGTTTATACCTAAATATTTTCCACTTAAACCAACATGTTAACATACTTATATTTCCATTATATCATATATTACCATCACATAACAAAGAAAAAGTGTACAAAATGATATCACAAGTACACACTCTTTTTACATGTTTAAAAAGTCCTAAATGGTATTTAGCAATAAAGAACTAACATATCTTATATAATAAATGTAAGAATATAAAGAGTTTTATTGACCTAACTTATGATGTATGATGATGAGAAATATAATCTAAACCCTTGTTTAGATTAAAAACCAAAGCTTGCAAGAATGAAACCCTAATTATTCCAAGGAAACCCTAATCCAATCCTTCCTTTCTTGCTTCAATCCCTTATTAAATGGTTAACCAATGCTTCAAATCATCTTAAGGTATCTTAGATATGATGTATAGATAACTTGTAAATGATGTAATAAAAGATTGTATTGGCGTTTGTTCTTGTATTTTGAACTTGAGCCGTGGGTTATGGGTTTGAGAACAAAGAATAGGAAGTTGTTTTTGGTAAGTGTTGAGAGTGGTGTAGATGTTAGCTCTTGCATGTAAGTAGTATACATATATAAGGTGTAAGAAATTAGCTAAGTTTGACCAAGAAAATCAAATAAGGGGGGGGGGCGGGCATGATCCTCAAAAAAGGGTGGTGACTAGTTATCCTTTACCAAACTTCTTGCTAGTATAACCTTGCTAGGGTAAAAGGGAAATCACACTCAATTGCTCAGACATGATTCATTTCATACCATAAGCTTGTACAAGAAACAAAACTACACCGACATGGCGTAAGCACCAGGTATAATTATCAAAAGAGGACTTTTATTCGGGTTGTAACGTTAGGTTAAGGGTTAATTAGGGTATGGATAAGGCATGGTAAATATATACTGGATTTAGTTTTATAATATACATGTCGACAAGTCCAAGAAACCTATGTTGCTAGTTACGACAATCCACAAACTTGCGAGGTATAGAATAACTCAACTATTATTTATATTTCACTCTCTCTTTTTTTTTTCTTTTTTTTCATCATCTTTTTTTCTTCATCTTTTTTTTCACTCCACTTTCACACAACTAGCAATTCTCCCACACTTGATATAAGTGTTCACCACAAAAAATACGAAACACGAAGCGTGCACTCTTCATCTTCGTTGAAATGGTACAACTCTCATAACAAATCGCGAGCAAATTATAAGCAAAAATCAACCAATCATACCGAGCAACCAACAACCAACCATAAGGACTTTTGACGAGGGGTAAGGCTAGACTAAAGGTTATATATTTTTGTATTTTTTTATTTTTTTCTAGATGAGAAAAATGAATAGAATGGCTCAACGGGTTAAACTAGGGGTATCTAGCACTAAAGATGAGTGCTAACAAAAGGGTTTATTTAGGTGGTTAGCTAATCAGTGTAATAGCTAAAAGAATAAATAATATGTTAAATGGAATGACTAATTTGGGTTAATTTCTAAGTTGCCTCTTTATCACATAAAAATACCTATATCACGCGAACGTGATCTCACTGTGGTCTCGTAATGATTTCAAGAACAAGTTCTAGAATCAATAAATCACCGGCACACTCATATAATTTTACACCGATACCAATGCTCCAAGAAAGGCGACAAGCTACAAATACACAGCCGTAACGACGGATGAGACACTTGCAGTTGCATTCAAACCTTAACTCGAGAAAGCTAAAGGCCAAAATTATCTTCATAAGATTTAAAGGCGAACCTCACATTTTTGGGGATTGGTATAAATGCGCAAGTAATGTCATTGATCCCGAGTCGGATCTGCTGTATCAATCGGGACACATCTCTGGTTTCAAAACTTTTTATTATTTTATTTTTACATTTTATTATAATATATTAACC
>BQNB010125047.1:0-19835 GCA_026074375.1 Tanacetum coccineum
ACTTCAAGTAAGCCAAGTATCTATATCACATTGATGATGAAGAACGATTGACAGATAGGCATCTAATATGCACAACACGAACGGAAAACGAAGCGACTTGATCAAGAAGTTGCAACTAATCTTAACGGCTAAGTCCCACTAGCCTAGGATAATGTATTTGGGTTTCCCGATGAATGGTCACATCAACGCGACACGTTGATAAAGATTTAGATTTCCAAGTTGTAATAGTTTGGTGGTTGGTTAAATAAATAAATTGAAAAGTGAACGCAAAGTATGTAATATATTCTGTATATATTACATATGATAAATAAACCCTTATATAACTCATACCGTGAATTATATAACAAAGACAAACAATCCAAAGATTAATGTGACGTATATAATGCTTTGCAGGTATTAGATAATAAGTGTGAGTAAATGATTAAACCAATTAGTTTGACCCGTTTCCGAAATCACCACTTAATTAAATAAGAAGTTCTTGCATAGGCGTAAACGTACGTTTTAAGGTTACCACTTATGTTTAAACGATGTTTGTAAAGTTTTTACAACAATTGTTATGTTATCTTCTAGCTGACAATTATAAAATATAAAATAATATTTTATAAATTTATATTTCGTTTCCTCGACGAGTCGTGTCTAAAATAGTTATCTCATTGTAAAAGTATAGTTTTCGTTCGTTTATCCAGTTATTGTATAATACAAATTATTATACAACTTAGTAAAACATTACGAAATATAAAAAGTTATATAAATAATAGAGGCTTAGTAAAACATTACTAAATATAACTTAGTCCCTTTTATCGGTTTCTAAAATAATAGAGGCTTTAGTAAAACATTATTAAATATAAAAAGTTATATAAATTTCGTCATGACCTTCCCGGTTATATAACGTTTCCCCATATTTATAAAACCTAATGTTTTCTTTTCCACTTTTCAACAAACCGCGCGTTGCAAAATATCTACGTGTTTTAAATATATATTTATAACTAAACAAATTAATAAATACTATATTTATTTAACCATTAACCACCATTTTAGTTCCGATTTATAATTCATAAAGTCTCGTGTTATATATATTAGTCAAGTGTATAAACCAAACGAACCCTTGTTGTTTCGCTAAACCAAACACATCCTTTGTTGTCTTCTCTAAACCCAAACACACTCCTAATGGTTTCCTGTTCACCCAAACACCCCTGTTTGTGTTAACTGCCAAACCAAACACGCCCATTGTTCATCTCTGCTAAACCAAACACATCCTAATCGATTTCTACATAAACCAAACGCACTCTGTTGCGTTCTCAACAAAACTAAACGCACCCTAACTGTTATAACAATCAAACCAAACACACCCCTTATGCAATTCTGCTATCCCAAACGCACCCTAATCTTGTAAACCCAAATCCAAATGCACCCTACGGCTGCTACTAAACCAAACGCACCCGCTGCGTTGGTAAACCAAACGCACCCTAATCTTGTAAACCCAAATCCAAATGCACCCTACGGCTGCTACTAAACCAAACGCACCCGCTGCGTTGGTAAACCAAACGCACCCGCTGCGTTGGTAGACCAAACGCACCCTATTCGTTTGCACAACCAACCCGACGCACCCTTGGTGGGCTGTCACGGCCAAACGCACCCTTGCGTGCACAACACCCAGAAACAAACCCACCCCTTGCGTTGGCTATTAAGCCAAACGCACCCTTGTGGACTGAATCGAACAAACAAACGCCCCTATGGCTGACCCGGATCCAACCGCACCCTGGTGGTGCTAAGCTCACACCGACCGCACCCCCGGCTGGTGCAAAATCAAACCGAACGCACCCTAGGTGCCTCGGGACAGAATCAAACGCACCCTTGTGGTCGTTATTTATCAAAACAAACACCACCTTCGTGGTGGTTTTCAGCCCAGAAACAAACACGCCCCTTTGTGGCTGCCGTCGGTCGAAAATGAAAAAGGGAGGGAAGCAACGGCGCGTGGCGGCGAGTGACCTAGTGGGTCGGATAGATCGGTTAACGAGGATTATTTTTGGTTTCGGTCGGAAAAGTCCGCCGGAAAACTTTTCCGGCGGCGGTGGCGTGATGGTGGCCGGAATCCGGCGGCTGGCCGGACATGGGAGAGAGGGTGGTGAGATATGTGTGTGTGTCATTTGTTATCAAAAAAATGAAATGAAAAAGATATAAAAGTTTTATTTATAATAAAACTTTAAAAGTAAATGACAAGTTAATAATAGTTGAGGGTTACTTGTGTAAATATCTCATGTAGTTTTTATAACTTCCGGTTCGGGACTCGTTTGAACTAGTTAACGGTCGATTCAACGCACGAAACTTGCGCCATTGTTTTCCAAATAATTTTTCCAACAAAAACGAGTATTCATTTGATAGTATCTCATAATTTTTTTTATAACATTTATAAAAAAATATTTGTTATTCATTTGGAAAACCCGGTTATGTCTGGTCCGAAAGTAAAAATAAAAATAAATTTCTAACCCGTATATTCGCGTTATCAACAAACGTTTTCGAATAAAATGATGACTAATTTATTAAATATTTTTATTTAATAAAAAGTGTTAATTAAATATAATTTAATTATTTTCTCGTTTCTAAATCTTGCGTGGGCATTTCAGTCACTTTCTGACTGTTTTCGGGTCTCGGTCAAAACTAAAAAAGTTGTCAGGAATGTCGTTTTACATCAAATTGCTTTAGAGTCCGAGTTGTGAAAATGTGATTTAGTGGTTCGTTTTCGATATGACAGCTTATAAATAACATATATCTTTTTCGTTTTCGAGCCCAATAAGTTAAAAATAACTTCCATTTGAGGAATATAATAATAAATATGATTTATTATTTGAATTACGTTCCGAAAAGTTTACCGGCCACGCGGTAATTGCTTTTATTAGACAATAAAACGTCAAAAGTCAAAAAGTCAATTCGGACCCAAAAAGTCAAAGGGTTAAATAGTTATTTAAAAATTCCGAAAATTGTCGGTTTAAAGAACCAACCCCTTTAAAGAAAATCTCGTCCCGAGATTAAATTTGTGTTAACCGATTGTGTGCCCAAGAAAAGATTTAAGATTTAATAAACCCATTCTAAACAAGACGCTGATAACTTTATTCAGTAAAATTAGATGTTTAAACACTTCTCCACGTATAAAAATTTTTGGGCTAAGTTTGACCAGGATATTTAATTCATCAAAATAGGTATCTCGAAAGTAACAAATACATTCTTGATTGACTGATATACCCCATTATACAAAAGGTCATTAATAGTCAAACATCGAATGAGAAAGTATTAGCCGCGTGAGTAAATGTTGGTTAAAAAAGGTTCTAAAATGTTCTAAGAACAGTCACGTTTCTGAAATCTGATTCTCTTGAAGATTAATAACAGACGAGGGCAAATTGAAGTAAGTATCCCGACTATACATTAGGCATACTAGGATAAATCGCACTAGTCTTTGTACTAGTTGTGGTCCGAAATGAAAAATCCATTATCCTTTCGCGATAGGTGTTTACTTAGTTTAAGAGGGGTTGCATTACCTATTGGATAAAGTCGTCCAATCTGGGACCGTTCTAGGGCCCAACAACATCAACCATAACAACAACAACTCTAACAATGGCGATGGGATGCCGAGATTGAGGACATTTCGAGAAACAATATTCCCAGAATAAAGTTTAACAAATGGGAGGAGCTCGCGAGAGAGCTAATGCGATAGACGACGGATTATGATACTCAGTCTTTAGTTCGTAGATGAATTAACTCCGTTAGCTCAAGTTGATAACAAGTCTTTTAGTTCCACGAACATTCATAGTTCGTAAAATTTGTAACGCAAAAGTACTAACTTAAGGATCGAATATTAAGGTAGTTCCAAGCGAGGCCTTCGCGAATTCTACTGAAGTGTAAGAACACGATTGTGTTTCTTTTCTAACCTCTTTAAAAAAACGGAATCAGTTGATTATCGGATTCGAGTTCATAACTGACTTCACATATACGGAATACCATTAAGCCCCTCATTTATAATTCATATTTGCATAAAAAGACTCCCTAATTTATGTAAAAATGATTGATAAACTTATGGTTTAGGGATTTACAATTTATTATTTAAATGAAAGCGTCCAATCCTTTCAAATAAATAAATGATCAATCATCCTACTTAATAACTCCCGATGACAATAGGCGTACCCACATAACCTTCAAGGTGATGGATGACATGACGATGCATGTGCTCTACTGAGTATGGGAACGAGTGATAAAAACCGACTCTGAAGACTGGGAGTAAAACCTACTAGACTAGAATTCGACATATAGTTCAAATAGGTTATAATGAGTACTCTGTCAAGTAAAACCCAGTAAACGTCTCGATGAACCTCAACAATAGCAATAATTATAATAAATCCTCTTATTACAAGTCCCGCCCATACAAGACTTGTAATACTTAGATTTATACATAATCCCATGTAATCAGAACTGTGACGGCCTTTGTTAACATAGCAATTATCATATCAATCCTTATATTACAAGTCTCGCCCATACAAGACTTGTAATACTTAGATTCATACATAAGTCCATGTAAACAAAAATCATAACGGTCTTCGTGTAATACTATATTGCATAAATCTATGAAGAAAATATTATTCTTAAAGACCATTGTTTAACTTAACGGATGTCGCCACATGCCTGAGAAATAAGTGAGACTATTGCGAAACTCACAATGTCTAACGAGTCATTATGAGACCATTGTGCAACCCATAATGTCTAAATAAAATAAAATGAGGCCATTGTGCATTTCACAATGCCTTAAGAAACGTTCTGGTATTTATATAAATAACTATTATATAAATAAGCGTATGATATACGCAAAGTACGCAAGCATATATATTATATATATGTATGACATGTAAGCACTTAATGCAGCACGTAATGTAAGCACATAACCAGTATGTGTATCACCTTTGAAAACGATTGTTAGTGATGCAATATTTAGCGAAAACTGGATTATAGTCTAGGGTAAAATATGCAACCTAGTTCTCTATAGCCATGCACTGATACCAATCTGTAAACACCCCAAGAAAACGTGTCGCAGGGCGGAAATGTGTCCGGTGGGTCCCGGGGCGTAACTATTCATAATAACACACGCTAGATACAAGATAAACGACCTCTAGAAGTGGTACATTGTAAAGTAATTCTCGTTGATTTCCTTGAAATTGATATAACATTTGTCCCATAATTGCATCACCATGAAAAACTTAAATGTATAGACTCCAACGTCACTACAAGGAAGCCAAGTAACAATATCGGCCTGGAGAAAAAACATGCTTAAAACGGTCAACATAAAGTTGGTGAGTTCATAGGTTAGTTTAAATATGAATGTAAGTTTCAAATGAATGTATCTTCCACGTGTCATCACAATACCATGTAACAATCCAAAAGATTTTATACGAATGCACACCATTTTATGACAACCAGAAAAAGTACCAATCTTATCCCAAAGATTTATAAAGAATGCATGACCAATCTAATGTCACCAAAAGTACCAATCTTATCCCAAAGATTTATAAAGAATGCATGACCAATTTAATGTCACCAAAATGTTTCAAGTATGTGTTTCCACTTTATTCAAGGCACAGTAAATATCCATGTGAGTATAAAACAATGATTACAATTACTCTAAGTTCATGAAACCGATGCACTAATATAACAGTAAGAGTTCATATGTAAGTATTGTGGGCCCTGTAGGCCCAACCAATCGTAATCCGACATGTTATAACGTTCGTTTGCCCAGTGATATCTAATCACCCGAACAGGAATTGTCAATCCCGAATAGGTCTATTTTATACTATTTTATATAACATTCGCGTAGACAACATGCTATAAACGTTCATTGTTACACCCAGGATAGCTAATCCACCCGAACGGGGATCACCCCCGAATAGATCTATTTCATAACATTTACGCATTCGCGCTCAAACTCCTCGCAAGTGGAGTTTAAAGTTCATGAAGCTGTGACGGTAGACTTATATAATAAACCCATCCACAGGTGTCCCCCTCCAAGACACCCGGACCTTTTATTTAAAGAAAAATGTACTCCCGTTATCGGACTCTCCCATTCCAATGACACCCGTCAGTACTCAGTAATTTTATCATTCAATCCGCTTAAGCTAATCCGTAATCATTTCAAAAGTAAAGTATGGCATTCTACAAAAAATAAAGTCAATATAAAGTATCCCATACCGAGCTATGTACAAGAGTATCGTAACCAATTGTAAACAATCTTGTAAATGCATTTGTAAAACAAGCATGTTTCTCACCTCCAAAAATATATACTAACAACATGTAAAACGTGGGGCTAATGAAAACTCACATTGATGATTGTAGAACGATTCGACCTGTAGGTCATCTAATATGCACAACACGAATGGAAGGCGAAGCGGCTTGATCAAGAAGTTGGTTCCAATTATGGTGCAGTAGTGCTACTATGCTACATATATTTGAAACCCCCAAGTCATTTTGGTTTTCAGAGTCTTTAGGTGTTCTGCCCTCAAATGAACTTGCATGCTCTACTACTTTTTTGCTTCCACTAGGGGTTGTGACTTCTATATTACATCTACCATGAATCGCATTTCTTGATTTCACAAATATGCTTTCCTGTTAGATTGACACGATACTCCCGTGGCAACGCGCGGGTAACCAAAAACTTTTTAGTAACGTTTACATATACTGTAATGAATAAATAATTATTTACGATAATTTTTACCTACTTCTACTTTATTAATAACAATTTTCACCTACTTTTCATTCTTATCACATTTTTATTTTCTACATTACACCATCATTCCATTTTCATGAGTTCATCCCTAAAACTACAACACATATGTAATAAGCACAAAAAGCAGTGTAGATCATACTTAGGCACAAAAAGCAAAAGCTATAACACTATAACACTTAAGCACAAAAAGCAAAAGCTAAAAGTATATACAACACATCTGCAAGCATGTAAGCAGTCATAACTCAATTCATAATTAATTATGATCAAGAAGTATGTGATAATGTTTTGGTTATTTGACAAGTAAACACTATCTTCTCTAAAACCACGTTTTCCAGCAGTGGCTAGCCGGCTGCTTATCAAAAATTACGTTTTGGAGGCTCCAAATTGCAGAAAAGCACTTTTCTACTCGAAGCACTAGTTTTTTGTTATTTGCGATTTATAACTGGAATAATCAAAATCATCAACCAAACGCAAAGCCAAACACCCACTAGAAAGTTTTTTTTTCTAACGGTGGCATTTTATTAAGACTAACAAAAGCTAGAAGCAAAAATTACAAAGAAGCTATATAATGTAAAGGGTTTTACAACCAACCAACCTAACTAAATTTAAACTTATGATTTCTAGATGAAATCTACAAGAACGATTGAGAAACAATAGAATCTGTTAACCTTAAAATATGTTGACTTATCCGAAATTGCATTAGTTATCATTAGGCAAGACTCGCAGGGACTAGAATTGTTAAGTTAGAATAGTTTCCCTTGTCTTGACCTATAAATACCACTTCCATACTTCCATGGAGGGGTGAAGATTCATTTTGTAAAAGTGTGTGTGTTCTTGTTTCTCTCTTTAGACACACACATCTTCTCTCTACTTTATCTCTCTAATAATATGGCTAAGCATTTCTTTAATCCTCCCCGACCTCCGGATCTTGTTTAGCTAGTGTTTCTTATTGTGTACAATTGGAATTGGTACCAGAGCTAACCGCGGGGGTGAATTATTCGTGTTGTGTTTCTGTGTTCCGTAGTTTACAGCTTATTTTAAGTTTTAAAAAAATTTATTTCAGATATTACGTGGGCTGGTTTTGGATGAAAAGCCACGAAAATAACATGTCTATCGGTTATCGTTACGGCTATTTCGTCCCTTGATCTTGTTTTTGAGTGGCTATTTTGTGGCTGTCAGCTTGTTTTTTAGCTTAGTTCGGGCTTATTTGTCCAAAAGATGTCACTGTTTGAATTTTTTTGGGGGCAAAAAGGTCTTTAGCTTATTGGGTTAGTCTGTTTAGGCTTATTTCTTTCTTAAGCTTTTTGTCAAAGCCTACTGGTCCTAGCTTATTTTTAAGTCTCTTTTTCTTCTACAAACAGCTTATTTTTAAAGCTTATTCAAGGATTTTGTTGGCTTATTTTCTTTCTCACGGTTGTTGAAATTAGGAGCAAACAAGGACCAAAAAAAACTTGTCTTGTAAAGTTTCTTTGAGCACAAAGACAAGAAGAAGACTACTGATCCCGTAACATATTGGATCTGTGTTTTGTTTGTTTTGCAAAAAGACAAGAGGACGTTTATGTTGTGTGGCAATCGATCTACTGAATATAGTACAAACCGATCTACTCAGAAGCTAGTGACAACCGATCTACTCAGAAGCTAGTGAAAACCGATCTACTAAAAAGCTTAGTATAAACCAATCTACTGCTTTTGTGTAGGAATCGATCTATCAAAAACTATAGTTGGAACCGAATTATCAATTTAATAGAAATGAAGAATGAGATTAACGACACAAATTACTCATCAATAACAACAACAATCAGATTATAAAACCTACATTAACAACAACGACAACAACATCCAATGTCATTAACTCACAAATCCAACTATATCCTAAACTCATCATCACGGCCTTATAACAACACCAAATCAAATCCAAAACTATACCTACATTTCTTCGTCACAACATATCCACAACATCCACTCCATCTCCAAACTTCAACAAGACTCAAAATACAAAAACAATTCAAGATCTCAGGTTTATGTTTCGTGGTTCTTAGATAATTTGAAAGACCTTTAAAGATCGAAAACCACAAAAAGCAATAATCATCTTTGATCATGTGGGCTAAACCCATTTGATATACGACATTAAAGACAAGTGTTATAACAAATCTGTTATTAACTCATCTTTTTGTCGGTTGGAACTCAAATGAAAATGTGATTTAGTGGTTCGTTTTCGATATGTCAGCTTATAAATAACATATATCTTTTTTGTTTTCGAGCCCAATAAGTTAAAAATAACTTCCACTTGAGAAATATAATAATAAATATGATTTATTATTTTAAATACGTTCCGAAAAGTTTACCGGCCACGAGGTAATTGCTTTTATTAGACAATAAAACGTCAAAAGTCAAAAAGTCAATTCGGACCCAAAAAGTCAAAGGGTGAAATAGTTATTTAAAAATTCCAAAAATTGCCGGATGTTACAGGTATAGGGTTGTGGTGGACTTTGGCTGCAATAATCAAAATGGGCCTAAATGAATTGGATTAGCAATTGATAGTAGGCCAAAATTTATTGATTTGTTGCGCTGGTGGATTTAACAGGCCGGGTATAGCTCAAATCATTTGGGCTGAATTCATTAATACTCGAGATGGGCTTGAGTTGGTTTCAGAACAGAATATTGGCCTACTTATGAATATAAGATTTGGATTGTTATGATGTTAATTGGGCTGTTAAATTTGATAGTGAGTCCGGTTAATAGAGTAAGCCGGGTATAAAACACTATCATGACAAGTTTGACTAGACAATGTGGATTCGTTAACGACATTCAAAAACAACATTTGTCCTAATTCATCAACATTCACGAATAACAACACAACAAACACGATATATAACACTAAAAACGATCCGAATAAGATTCACTAAAATGACAAACGGCTAAAGATTCAGATTACGATAACAAGTGATCATGAAGTTGATTTGGTATCCTTTATTTGAAATTAAAGTGGGTTTCATGAAGGCGTCTACTTATTTCATCATCGAGACTTCCTTCTATTTTCTACCCCTTTTCTTTAAACCCAATCTATCTATTGATGACTTGCTTGAATGTATAAATCTATGATTAAGACTTGAATTATCTAGTTCCAGTAGTCGGGGTGGTTGGTTGAAGACCTAGATAACTATCACTTAAAGGAGTTACGTTGTAGTACTCAGTGCATACGCATGATGATGTAGATAATGTCAAGAGGTGTTGTACTTCTTATACCTTTCTGGTTGATTATAGGGTACTTAAAGATCTAATCTTGCACCGTTCTTTAATCAACAACAGTACAAGATTAAGTAACAAATTTGGGGGATTTTACTTTATTTTCAAGTTTGGTATATCGGGTTTACTTTACCAAGTGATCACAGCAATAGCCGACAGAATACGAGGTTGGTAAGTTAGCTAGAGAGTTTAAAGGTTGAGATGTAATCAGCAATTCTCACAGGATATTATTGTGCTATTCCAAGGCAATGATACTTCACAGTCTAAGCAAAATTTTCAAAGTTCTTCAACAACCTTCCTATACAAGACCTTGATTATACAAAGTTTTCTTGATTCTTGCTTCATCTCCTATTACGGTTTCTGAAGACAAGAGGGTAATGGTTCGCTTGGATTTCAATATTTGTGCTTAAGAAAAGAACTTCTTGAGTATATGGACGTACACGACAATGATGCTTCCGAGAGTTCATAACCATCATGGGGGAAAATGTGAACATCTGGGACTTAGTTGACTTTGATGTTACCAGGTCACTCCCAGGGGGAAGTAGTATATAAATGTGTACATCCGGGACTTAGTTGACTTTGATGTTACCATGTCAACTTCCAGGGGAAGTAGTATATACTACTTTACTTAATATGATTTGTGAAGTATTTTGCATACGTGAGAAGAATTGTTGCTGATTTCTCGCATGTATCCCTGAATGAATATTCACCAAGACCTTATGACAAGTAGCAGTGATATTTGGTGTGCTCTTACTTCTTCTATAAAATTCCGCTGTGCACTTTAATGACATATAGAAGATGGTTGAAGCTACATAAAAGTTTCAGAATCTGCTCAAGATAAGGATGTTGGTTTTGGGGGAAGCTGATTCAGAAACTTCACCAAAAAGGAGTCTATGAAGAAAGCTTTTCAAGACATGCTGCATGAATTGGGGGAAAGTTAATCCAACTCATGCATACTATAATGGTTCCTGTATAATTAAAGACACTGAAGATCCAAGCTGGAGTACAAGTTTCAAGACCAGGAGAACTCAGAAGATATCTTCAGCTTTGGAAGCATTTTAAAAGACTTTATTTGTGTTGTATTTGTACTTGATAGGAACATTGTAAGTAATTCCGTATGTCCACACTTCATACTTCCATACTTCCATCGAGGGGTTAGGGTTCATTTTGTAAAAGTGAGTGTGTTCTTATTTCTCTCTCTAGACAAACACGTCTTCTCTCTACTTTATCTCTCTAATAATATGGCTAAGCATTTCTTTAATCCTCCTCGACCTCCAGATCTTGTTTAGCTAGTGTTTCTTATTGTGTATAGAATCTCAAAGCACTGCCTTCTTAGGAGCGGGACTAGAAAAAACCAAACTATTACGAAAACTCCATACATACCACAAGAAAGTCCCCCCCCCCCCTTTCAAGAACCAGTCGTGCCTTGTCTGAAACATGCAAAGAACCAAGCCACTTGAACCACTCTAAGATGTTAGCACAAATCAGGATGTCAAGGTCCTACCATCTAGCCAACAGAGCCCATAAATCCTTTGCCATATCACAAGTAAATAAAATGTGGTTAACTGTTTCAACATCGTCCTGACATATGGGACATAAAATCGAACCAACATCAATACCTTTCCTATCTAAATTTACCCTAAAAGGACGTTTGTTGAGCATCAATATTGTTAATACAAATAATGTCTAAAAACGTTATTTATATTTTTCGACTTCTTTACGTTTGGATAATCACAAAATGTAAAAACATTCTACGTAAAATTAAACGTAAACAAGTTATTAGTCGTAAACTTCCATTTCGATGTAAATTAGAGGTGCACAAAAAAATCAAAAATCGAAACAGAAACAAAAAAAACCAAAAACTGAAACCGGTCAAAATCGGGTTTGACCAAAACCGGTCCGGTTTTGGCCAAACCTGGGGTTTGGGACCGGTTCAAGGACCAGTTTATGGAACCAGGTTTTCGAATCGGTTTTGGTTAACCGGTTCCAAACCGGTTTGGAGCGTAAGTTTTGTTTAAAATTCGAATTTTAAATTTCAAACGGGTGGGGACCGAGGAGGAGGGTTTTTGAATTTTTAGGTGTAATATTTACCATTTTATGTTTAGTATAAATAGAGGGGTTGTGTATTGGTTCAATTAAAACTTTCACAATTCACAATCATAAGCAAAAAACACTCTTAAAAGCAAAACCGAATTTCTTTCACTAATGGCAACTCAATCCAGTTTAACTACCACCGGTGTTAGTTCTTCAAGTACAACGACGATTGTTCAAATTTTACCAACCACCTGAAACCCCAAAGTTTGGCAACACTTCAACCTTTGCAAGATGTCGGATAACATGACAAAGGCCCAATGTAAGCATTGCTTTCATTTTTTAACGTCGGGATCCAACTCGACCTTGAGGAATCATTTCACGATTCCGTATTGTGAAGCACTCAAGACGGTTCCGGAAGCAGTCGAATCGTCTATGGCTCGAGATGAGACTTTTTTTGTGTAGAATCCGGATGTTGTTCGTCAATAATTTACGGGTTTGGTGATTCAAGAAGGCTTACCATTCAACCACTTTGACAACACTCGAATGACAAGGGTGTTTCAAAACCATCTTTAACCAAAGTATAACCATGTAAGTCACACTACTTTAAAACGTGATGCAACGAAATTATGGATAACGGCTAAACAACAAGTAAAAGATAGTTTTCTTCATTTAAATGCTAGTGTCAATATAACAACGGATGTTTGGTCCGCCCCTCATGGTTTGCCCGGTTCGTACCTTTGTGTTACCGCATATTGGATTGAGCCCGAAACTTGGCAAATGATGAAGTGGGTTATTGCATTCGAAGACTTTCCGGTTCCCCACTCGGGCCTTGCTTTATTTAGAATGTTGAAAAAAGTGTTTGTCAATTTTCATTTGGAAGAAATTTTTTTGTCAATTACGTTGGATAATGCTAGCAACAATACAAAAGCAATTGGTAGACCAAAATTAAAATACAGTCCACTAATGGATGACATATTTTATCATAGTTGATGGGTTGCACACATCATTAACTTGGTTGTGCAATCCGGTTCAGCAGTGCCCGCGATAGATGCAATGAAATAATCTTTTAAACAAATGTTAAAAGATATTTTTAAATAGGGTACTAAAAACTATCAATACTATATTTACTTGTGTAAAAAAATTGGGGAAACCTTGTTTATCACCTAATTGGGACGTTTCGACAAGATGGAATTCCACTTATCATATGTTCCAATGTAGTCTAAAACAAAAAGATACTTTAGTATATTTTCATGAAACTTTGTCCGATGCGGGTAGGTGTACTTCATTTCCGGTTGAAAATTGGGTTACTATAGAAAATCTAACCCGATTACTTGAAGTGTTTAACAATGCCACGAAAGTATTGTCGGGGGTTTATTATCCAACATCTCCATTGGTATTGCAACAAATATTCTTCATGTGTAACAAACTAACCGAATTTGAACTTAATGGTGGTATGTATTCAAGTATGGTTGTACCAATGAAAAAAAATCTTAGAAAATATTTTGAAAAATTGTCACCGGTAATTACTTGTGCGACCGCTTTAAATCCATGTTTTAATGTAAGCGGGGTAGAGTTACTTATCGAGCCGATTTCAACTGATTTGGAGTGTTTTGATGATAACTTTGCAAGTAAGGCAAAAGAACGGCTCAACGATTCTTTTCAAGGTTTGTATAATACTTATTATCTGAAATATGGTAACCCAACTCAATCAACGAATGCGGCTTCTTCATCGAGGTCGCATTCAGGGAATCCGATGACTAATTTACTAAAAAGGTTAAAAGAAAGTTCCAACAAACGTGCAAGGAATGATCGTTTGGTGAGCAGCGAATATGAGAGATATGTCACAAGCGATTTTGTCTCCCATCTTTCGACCAAAGAGTTAGCAGGTTATGATGTTTTGGGGTTTTAGAAAGCAAAGGAATCAACGTTTCCCGTTCTATCCCGAATGGCCCGAGATATACTTAGTGTACAAGCTACTTCAGTAGCTTTTGAATTCGCTTTTTCAACAAGTGGAAGGGTGTTATCAATCCGAAGAACAAGACTAACACCAACGTCTTTGGAGATGTGTATGTGTCTAAAGGATCACTTGGATGCAACGGATCGAACACAATACACATCCAATCTTGAAAACTCCTTAGACTTTGAAAAAGAGATCTTGGAAGAAGAGGTGCTAGAAAATGATGCGATAACACTTTCCAATGAAGAAATCACACTCGATGAAGCTGCTAGCGAAGCTAGGTCCAACGGATCTGCAGGAGAAAAAATTGATTTGTCCGATTAACTTTTCCGAATTCCGTTGTATTATGTTTGATGTATTTTACTTTCCGATGTATCTTGTTTCCGATGTATTATGTGTTCTACTAAATAAAAGTTGAAGTTTATTGAGTTTATTTTGTATAAAACGACGAAAAACGAAAAAAAATATCAAAATTAAAAACCGGTTAATCGATCAAAAACCGATTGGGAATCGGTCCGACCGGTTTGGGTTTTTTCCTCGTTCGACCGGTTTGGAACCAAACCGGTTAACCTGTCAAACTGGTTTTTCTGGCGGGTTGACCAAAACCGGTCCGTGTTGACCAAAACCGAAACCGAAACTGGTTAACCGGTTTATGCACCTCTAACGTAAATCACTTAAGATATGTATAAACAAATATTTAATTTGTTAAATGATCAAAGTTATATTCTTTTGTCCTAAACTTTACATTTTTATAAATGTAACAAAATATTTTTACAAAAATATATCAGACAAAATATTATTGTAATTAAAAGAAGTGTTTTATTTTAATAAATATTTAAAATCAAAATTTTCCCATCAAAATCAGAAAAACCTTCCCTAAAAAACATTTCCCCACTTAAGGACAAAAATGGGAGCGTCCTACAAGGGGCGGCCCCCTGATAGGTACCCGCGACCCTCTGATTGATAAGGGGTCTGCCTTTGTTAGCTAAGGGGGTCGTCAGGCATTTATTGCTCCTAATTTTGCCTATAAATAGTGGACTATTCCTTCAGATTTTTCACCTCTTGCACACTTATTCTTTATGTTTTAAATCAACAAACATATTTCCCATTCTTTGATCATTTAATTTATATAAGCATTTATTTCCAAGTGATCCAAGCTTACCTCTCTAAGTGAAAGAGAAGAATATTCGTAATCGCCAAGATACAAAGTATTGTAGTATAGTGTGTGCTTACGTAACGTTGTTACAATCTTGTTGTATTTTATACATCAACCAAATCTCTTATATTCGTGTGTATTAGTTAGATCGGGTAGATCGTGTAAGCATTTGGGTGAGAAAATACTTGCGTGAACGGTTAGTATTTTAGGTCTTAAAATACAAATGTATGTGGTAGATCGGTTATAGCTAAGATTAGATTACAACATTTGGCTTAGTGTCGGAAATTGGTGTAAGCTACTTGTGTACGATTTTCTCCGCCTAAAGGGAGCTTGTTGACATAGTGAAGAGAACTCTCGAGTTGGATACTCGGGGAGTGAAGTACGGCGAATAGGAGCTTCGTTATCGAACCACTATAAATCTTCGTGTTGTGGTTTGATCTTTCTAACTCTATCCTTTTGTCTGGTAATTAATATTTCATAGATAATATTATTTGTTTGCTTATATAGATTGTTCATGTTGTGTACATATTGATATTACTTAAACTTGGATCTACGCTTTTATATACAAACGTTAATTAAATTTAAAAAACGGTAAACTATTCAACCCCCCTTCTAGTTTCCACAATTGGTATCAGAAGCCTGGTTACCCAAGATTTTTAAAATAAACTGTATTTTAAAACTTGAATCGATCTATAGAATCAGAAAAATATTTAGAAGGGCAATTCATGCAAAGACCACCACTCTTTGAAAGCGATGGATTTATTTATTGGAAAAATAGATTCGAGACTTACGTTAAATCAAAAGATCTAGATATTTGGCATGTTATTATCTATAGTGATTTCCCACCTACTCAAATTAATCCCAAAACTAAAAATGATAAAATTGTACCATTTAATAAACAAATCGACAATCTTAAAAAGATACTTGCTAAAAACAATGAAGCCAAAATGATAATTCATAATGCGTTGACACGTAAAGAATATGTTAGCCTTAAAATATGTTGACTAATACGGAATTACCATAGATATCATATGGCGTGACACACATGGACTAATAATGACTAGTTAGGATAATTATGTGTCATTTGCCCTATAAGTATCCTCATATACTTCTATAGGAGGGTGAGGAAAATCATTGTATCATAAAGAGTGTGTGTTTCTCTCTATAGAAAACACACACATCTTTCCCTCTCTTCCTTTTCTCTCTAATCTAATAAATATGGCTTTCTACTTATTCAATTCTCCCGTACATCCGGATTGTTCCTTGTTAGTGAATCTTATATCCTACAATTGGTATCAGAGCTAACCGGTGGTGTTTTGTATTGTGTTTTTGTTGTTTAAAGATTTTTTTGGTTCGACGTTTAAGGGGTGCTTGGATTGGTTCATTCATCAAGAAAAAACATCAAAATCATCTTTTTAAGCTTTAATTTTCATAAAGTTTGTAACTTTCTTGTTTATCAATGTGTTAAAAACATTTTTAGAACAAAAAGTTTGAAACTTTACATGATTTAAGTTTTTTTTGGTGCCGTTTGGCTGAAGACAAACTTTGAAGACAAATTTAAAGATAAAATTTGAAGACAAATTTAAAGACAAAAGGTGAAGAAAAGATATATTGATTGTTGAAAAATTGAAGACTACCGATCCTTGAGAAAAAAAACATAACCGAATCTCTAGTCTCATAGTTATAACCAGGGAATGTGTTAAAGAAAAAGTGTCCAGTGAATTGGTTGTTAAATACACGTCAAGGAAAAGTTTAACACCAACTGATTCATAGCTCAGTTGGTATTGTGTCACCCCCTAGTGCTGTGGCATGAGAGACCCGAGTTCGAGTCCCTCTTATGGCATAATTTTTGGAATTCTGCCAACCCAACCTATAGGACTCATGATTCACCTTTTTGGGAGGTCTTGGTTGACCAAAGAACACTAGATAAGACATGGTTGTAGTGAGAGAAAGTAGAGAGAGGGTGAAGAGAAATATGTGTTTTATTAATAAGAATGAAAACCAAAATTACACTATTCTTCCATACCCTCCATGGAGAGACATGTAGGTATTTATAGCCTTAACCTATGCTATCTATCCCATTATTACAATAGTAGTCCCTGCATATAGCACATGATCTATAGCTAATTCAATTCACGTGTAAGACGCCAGCTTTACAAAATAGTAAGGCTAACAATCTCCCTCCAAGATGGTGTCACACATGAATTGGTTACAGTGTTTCCTACAAACAAAAATAAAGTGAATTGATAAGAATGAGATCCAACATTCTTTGAGATGTCTTCAATGAACTTGATCCTCTTGAATGCTTTAGATTTATTTCTTCAGCTTGTAGACAAACATATTGTAATTTACTGCCGAGGATGACTTAGAAGTTTTCTCTATCGAATATCCCGGTCTCGATTGGATTTCTGCTCATAATTTCCTAACACGTCTTTAAAAGCTTTCTTCATACACTTCTGGTCATCTTGAAGTTTCTAAATTAGCCGCATGTATTGAAAGGCTTCATTTTTTTACACTTCTGATAATGTCAAAGTTTTTCAGAATCTGTTTCTCATTAGTCATCCTTGAAGTTCTCTTATCCGAATACTTTAACTTTGATATGAATTTTGCTCTGAACTTCTTGTGTAGTATCTAGTTGAGTTTTTACTCCCTCTCAACTAGTAGGCTCTTTTTCTTTAGCTCCCTCCCAACACAGACACCCTTGAGGCTGATAAGAATTAATGCACTAGTCTTCTCAAAGACCTCCTTTCTTATTTAGGATACTCTGTAGGAAACTAAAAAGGGGGTTGATTAGTTTACTGGTTAATTGACCGTTTAAGAATTTGCTTATAAAATGGTTTGATTTGAGTTGTATGTCAATCAATCAACAATATGAATCACAACTAAACTATCTAATGTAACGAACTAAGTAAACAATAACAATATAGAGAGATAGAGAAAGAAACAATCAAACCAAGACACCAAGATTTATAGTGGTTCGGCTACGAAGCACCTCTTCGTTCCTACTCCACTCCCCGAGTACTCCACTCGAGATTTCACTATGTCAACAAGCTCCCTTTAGGCGGAGAAAACCGTTTACACGTCGCTTACTTTCTTTTCCGACACTAAGCTAGATGTCGAGTCCTAATCTTAGCTAGAACCAATCTAAGACTTCACTAAGTCTTTACACACTCACAAGATATATACTCTTGGATTGACACACAATCCAAATCACAAATACACAATTTACACAATTGGATCTACATACAATCCAATTTACACAACAACACAAAGTTAATATAATAAAGACTTGTGATCTTGAGGAGGAAGAAGGAGATCACTTAATAACAATTCGTATGTAGAAGAATACGATTGTTCTTCTCTTGCACTTGATTAGAAGAAGAAGGGAGGAAGAAAGAATTAATCACTTGAAACAAGATCAAGGTATGTTAGTGATTAAGATATGTGTTTTAGAAAGAAAGAAAGAAGAGAGAAAAGTAGATCTGAGAAAATTCGTGGCAAGAGGTTCTGTTTTTCAGATGGGGTGGCCCAGTATTTATAGGAGACAAAAAGAGCCGTTGTGCTGGCGGCGGTCCCGGAAAGTATTATCTGTTTTAGAACCTTCCATTTTGGAAGGAAAAATCTGAATTCAAATTTATTATTTTAATAATACATTTCTTTTATAAATAAATATTTTGTTTTTATATTTTTATAAAAACACTTTTGTAGAAATGTAAGGTTTAAGAAAAATATTTTCTTAATCACTAATCATGTTTAATGATTTGTTTATCCATACCTTAAGTGATTAATCTTAGAAATAGAATTTTACGGTTAGTAATTTATAAACGTTTATTTTTATCGTAAACGTTTTTACATTTTGTTATTATCAAAACATCGAGAGGTCGAAAAATATAAATAACGTTTTTAGACATTATTTGTATTAACAATCTCCCTCTTTTTGATGATGACAAAATATAAACTCATTTAGTATAAAATTAGAGGTTTATAAATTACTAATGAGTTTAATTCTATTTCTACCCCTTTTTGTCGAATCCAAAAAGGTTGATCGTCGAATTGTAGTAGAGAGAAAGAAATCGACGATTAAAAACTCCCCCTCGATGTATGCTCCCCCTCGTTCGGGGCACCAAGGGATCGATCTTACGATAATTTGTTTGCTACAAAACAAGGTTAGAAGTACAAGTGCAAGACAAATATCTTTCAAGTTAACACATATTATTTAAATTAACAAAAAAAGAGTTTCATTCCACCAACAAAAAACTCATACATTAGCACAATCAACTAATACATTCATGCAAAATAAAACTAGAACTAATACAAGATAAAGAGACATAATACTACATAAGTCTCAAATGATTCATGATTCATAGAGAATGACTTTTTAAACAAAATGTCTTTGGATTTTTCATTATTAAGCCATTTGAAAATGGTCTATGGTGGAGGTGGAAAATGGGTTGTGAAGGCGGTGGTTAGAAGATACTCGAGATGAGCAAACATAATGTTCATTTCATCTCGAAGGTTCAAATGGAGATTACGGTTGTGGAAACAACAAATACAAGTTGATCCATGATTGTGACAACCGTGATTTGAGCAGGTTAGTTTAAACCTTTAGAAATGGCTAAGAGTTCATTTTTGTGTGTGTAAGTGTTGTGCTATGTGAATTTATGTGGGCTAAGTGAGTTAAT
>BQNB010125048.1:0-19835 GCA_026074375.1 Tanacetum coccineum
ACTTAAAAACAACACTACTCTACTCCTACATTACATGTCCCCCAAGTGAAAATTAAGCTCCTATATATATAGCCGAATTCAAGCCGGCACATGTGCTTGTTGTGTTACTTCTGTGAGGAGTCTCAAAGCATCATCATAGCCATCCAAAAATCTTGTACACCAAGTCTTATAATCATAGCCCTTCATCTTTGTCTTTAAATCATCACCCAATAAGAATTCATGAGATTGCCAAGGTGGATTTGGTGTTTTGTGAGGTGGGGTTGAAGGGGAAAGTGATGGGTTTGTTCATGGGAGCAGTGGACGAGGTAAAAGTGACACATAAATAGTATCAATGGCGAGAAAATTGATTTGGGTGAATAGGGTAACGGGTGTTAGAGTTAATGGTTAAGTTGTTGCATCGTTAGTCCTTTTGGACTAAAAATATTAGTCCTTTTGGACTAAAAATGTTAGTCCTTGAGGACTAACAATGTAAGGTGTGGTGTAAATAGGTTAAGGGTGTTAATGGTTTAAGGGTTTTGGGCTTAGGATTGGGTCGGGTAAGGTTTTTGGACTTTTAAAGGGTTTTAAGGCTTTAAAACTTATAGGTTTTATAAATCAAGGCTTAATGGGTTGACCTGGCCCATTAAATGGGTACAGGTTGGCCCATTTAATATTTCTTTAGAATCGGCTTCGTCTTTGACTTGTTGACTTTTTTGACTTTGACACGCTCTTTTCATTCCCGTGCTTGGTTTTGTCGGTATTGGCTTTGTTTTTGTCCTTTAGTGAATATCCGGTACCTGCACAGTATATAAATCAAAACAAGCATATTTTTTGCATTTTATGTCCGTTTTTGGTCATTTGGGGTCGTTTTATTAGGTAAAAAGTAAACACATACGAGATACATTTTTATAAACTTCTAAAGGCTACTTGAGGACAAGTAGGATTCAAGTGGAGGGATATTTGATGACATCAAATAACGTCTATTCTATAGCATCATTTATCCCATGTTATTAACCCATTTTGTATAGTTATTGCATAGAATTGTTGCTTAATCGTTTATATTTGAGAATTGCAGTAATTATGGAGTACTTGGTGAATATTAGCAAAAGGCGCGCATTCTGGAGCTTAAACAAAGATATTTTAAAGATTAATGATTCTAACAACCAATACGCCGTATCCATTAAGGAAGATACGGCGTATCCGTGCCTGCACTCACCAAAGACCACAAAGGAATAAAGTCCAATACGTCGTAGCTAGAAGCTCTCAATATGCCGTATCGAAGATATAGTATGTGAATATTCTAGAAGATATCAAGCGTGGTCCCTACTCCAAGAAATCCCCAATACGTCGTATCCAATCCTTAGATACGACGTATCGAACCGATTTCTAAACCTTATAAATAGAAAACTCAAAAACGAGTTTCAAGTGTGCTAAATCATATTCTCGATACCTAAACCATAAAATTCGATTTTCGAAGGAGAAAAAGGGCAGACGAGGTCTAGCAACGCTATCAATTCCATAGGAGACAACGTGTAATTCTATATACTTTAGTAATCGTTTAGTTTTTGGTATCATTCGTTAACTCGGTTAGTTTACCTTGGCTAAATAATTGCTTTTGTATTCATTATGACATTTGAAGGCTAATACCTTCGGGTATTAGCCATTATTATGAAGATCTGAATGTTTGGTATTTGTTTATCTTGATTTCTTGATTTATCGTTGGATGCTTGTTTATGTTTATCAATTTATACTTGTTTACGTGCTTTTGTATGCGACCTATCATTCAACTGGATCTAGTGATACGGACCAAGTAAATCTAGAGTCTGGGATAGCTCTCCATATAGTAATTTATACATCTAGAATCATAGGATCATAAATATTGTCCTTCTAAATCTATGTCTAGGATACGCTTCGGGCTTAACTAGTTAATTGGATATTGCCAATGGTTTATTGATCGTGTTGACTAGCAGGTGAACCTAGATAATTCAACAAATAACGTTCTGATTCCATTGGATAGTTGGACAAGTGGACTACTAGTGTATAAATCACCATTAAGCGGTAAGTGGGTAAAGTCTCTATGAGCTAGGGTTTAACAAGATCACCATTGCTTTAATCCCTAAGATAGATTATAATCAGCAAATAAGGATGCTTTATGCGGATGCTTTAATTGTGACAGAATTAATGTGTCTAGGTCTTAGGATGATGTAACGCCTAAGTCTTAAGAATGATATATGTTAGGACTTAAAGACTTCAAGATGATTCTTAGAGTTACTACTGCTCAGGTATATATTAGTGTTGTCAAGCATAACTTAGTACTGTTGGTGATACTAATAAAAATTATGCTAAGGAAGTTATTAAGTACTTGGTAGTATAACGTTTACTAAGCTAGTTTACTATTGTTCAGTATAAGTTAGTACTGTTAGTATTAAGTTACTACTGCTTGTTGAAGTTAACTACTACTAAAGTTGAAGACTGAAATATTTGCTAAGTAGGTAGTGCTGCTGAGTAGTAAGTTAAGATGCTGTACAAGATATACTGTTAGGTATATATTAGTATGCTAATTACTAATGTTTGTTCTATTTTTATGTTTATCAGTACTCGTTGGTTAAAAGTTATGCTGCAGGATTAAAACTGATAGAAGAAAAACTTATACTGTCAGAAGGATAAAGAGAAGTAAAGTAGGTTTTACCGTGTCTTTAGACATGTTATGATTGATTGTGGATATGGATTGTTGGAGAACAAAGATACTTACGAAGATATTATTTGAGTTATTTTTTAAAGATATGTATTATAATGTTATTTGTTTAAGAAATTACGTTATTCTTTTAGAAAAGATCATGATATCTTCAGGAAAGTATTGTAAGCCTTGTAAGACTCCTTGGTTATTATAAGGTTGGCTCTAGGGCATTTGGTTCATATACATGTTTTAATAGTTGTGAAGTCGATTAAAAAGCTACAAGGGTGTAAACCTAGTACAAGTCGAAGAGTACTCGTATTATTGATTAATAATATTGGAGCGTTTGGTTATATTCTTTGTTCATTCCATTATGTTTTTCATAATACTTTATAGTATTAAGGCATACACTTTAGTATACATTACAAAGTTTCTACAAAAAGTTATTTTGGATTATCAAGGTAATTTTACTTAGACAGCTAAAGAATCGTATCAAGGGATGGGATCAACAAGTGGTATTAAGAGCTTTTGCTTTTAAGAAACATTTGATCTAAAAGTATAATGGGAATTTGACATATGCACAGAGTAACACTACTGCTAAGTACCCATACTCAAAAACTTGGTGAGTAAGAGATCATGGGTGATAGAAATCAAGCAATACTTTCAGGTTTCTGAGTATGAGATGTGGTTAATAAGAATCAAGCAGTACTTCCAGGTACAAGACTATGCTCTATGGGAGGTCATAGAGAATGGTAACTCATTAGCACAAGAGAATGGTACTTCAGTTACAAAGATGTTAGTACCTGTAACTGCTGAAGAAAAGACCAACAAGAAGAATGATGTGAAGGCAAGAAGCTTGCTACTCATGGCTCTTCCCAATGAACATCAACTTACTTTCAGTCAGTACAATGATGCTAAAACAATGTTTGCTGCTATCAAAACACGATTTGGAGGTAATGAAGCCACTAAGAAAACACAGAAGACACTTTTGAAGCAACAATATGAAAATTTTAGTGCATCAAGCACAGAGTCTCTTGACTCTATCTTTAACAGGCTCCAGAAGATTGTTAGTAGGCTTGCAATTTTGGGTGTAGTCATCACTCAAGAAGACTTAAATTCAAAATTTTTGACAAGCTTGCCCCCTGAGTGGAATACTCATGTTGTAGTCTGGATGAATAAGGCTGAAATTGAAACAATGAGCATCGATGATTTGTACAACAACTTCAAAATTGTTGAACAAAGTGTAAAGAAATCTGTTGGTGCTCAAAACTTGGCCTTTATGACTGCTCCAAGCACTAGCAGTACTAATGATGTTAATACTGCTAAACCTGCATATGAAGTTAGTACTGTTAGCCCTAATGTTAACACTGCTAGTCCTCAAGTTAGTACTGCTAGCTTTAGTGATAATGCTGTGTATGCTTTCATGGTTGAGAATCCCAATGGTTCTAATCTCCTACAGCAGGACTTAGAGCAAATTCATGAAGATGATCTAGAAGCAATGGATTTGAAGTGGCAGCTCTCTCTGCTAAGTATGAGGGCAAAGAGGTACTATCAGAGGACAGGCAAGAAAATTTTCATTAATGCTAATGATACTGCTGGGTATGATAAATCCAAGGTAGAGTGTTTCAACTGTCACAAGATGGGACACTTTGCCAGGGAGTGTAGAGCACCAAGGAACAAAGAGGGTCAGTTCAAAAATCAAGACAACACTAGGAAGCATGGAAACAATGAAGACACATCTTCAAAGGCAATGTTGGCTATAGATGGTGTAGGTTTTGACTGGAGTGATATGGCAAAAGAACAGGTTCAGACAAACATGGCTCTAATGGCGTTTTCAGACTCTGAGATATACAATGATAAAACTTGCTCTAAAACTTGTCTAAAAAACTATGAAACTCTTAAGAAACAGTGTGATGATTTAATTGTTAAGCTTAATCAAACTGAATTTATAGCAGCTACTTATAAAAGAGGTTTAGCAACTGTAGAAGAACAACTTATCACATATAGAAAGAATGAGGTTCTTTTTAGTGAAGTTGTAGTTCTTAAAAGGGAAGTAGCTTGCAAAGATTATGAAATAAATGTACTTAAAAGTGAGTTTGAAAAAGTTAAGCAAGAAAAAGAGGGCATTGAATTTAAAATTGAGAAATTTGATAAAGCCTCAAAAGACCTAGACAAGTTGTTAGGGAGTCAGATAACTGACAAAAGTAAAAAGGGTTTGGGGTATAATGTTGTTCCTCTACCTCATCCTTTAATCTATAATCGACCTAAAAAGCTTGATTTGTCTTATTCTGGTCTTGATGAATTCAAAGAGCCTGAATTCAAAAGTTATGGTTCTGAGGATAGTAAGCAAGAGTCTAACATTGTTTGTGATAAAAAATCAGATGCTTCTAAGGAAAATTCTGATGACTCTTTGGTAAAAGAACAAGTATCAGAAGACACAAGTAGCTTTGTTGAGTCTCCACTTAATGTTGATAAAGAAACTATTTTTCTTGATAAAAAGATAGAGATTGTCAAACCTAAAAATCATGAAAAACCAGTTAAAAAGTCAGTTAGGTATGCTGAGATGTATAGATCACAAAGTCCTAGAGGGAATCAAAGAAACTGGAATGGACAGAAGTCCAATCAACTAGGAAGTGATTTTGTGATGTATAACAAAGCTTGCTTCATTTGTGGGAGTTTTGATCATGTGCAGGCTCATTGTAAATACCATCAAAGGGAAAGGATGGTATATGGGAATAATTATAACAGGGTGAACTACAACTATACTACCAACAGGACTTACCCTAATGCTCAAAGGAACATGGTTCCAAGAGCAGTTTTAATGAAAACTGGCCTAAAACCATTTAAATACTATACTAACGGCCCAAGGAACAGTTAATACCTGCTCATCCCAAATCTATAGTTTTTAGTGCTAAACCAATGTCATGTTTTTCAAAAACAGCACAATCAACTGTAAGAAGACCCTTTCAATCAAAAACTGTATTATCTAACAAAAGGTTTATACATAAAGTTAATACTGCCAAGGCATAAGTAGTTAATACTACTAGGTCAAAAGCAGTTAAAACTGCTAGGCCAAATTCTGTAGTTGTTAATGCTGTTAGGGTTAATCCCAGGCAAAATGCAGTAAAAAGGCCTCATCATGTTGGGTATGAAGACCTACCAAACCTGATAGATGCATCAATCACCTTGAAAGAAACAAATTACATTGATGCACGAGGCAAAATCTAAAGTCATGATGGCTTGGGTCCCCAAAGAATCAATTTCCTTATTTTATGTGCCGTCAAGCCACAACAAGAATGACACAGGATTTTTGACATGATGCTCAAGGTACATGACTGGGAACATAGCTTATCTTCTTAGATTTCAAAGAATAAGTGGAGGATATGTTACATTGGGGGAGGACACATGGTCGTAGAAATTTCTGTGACTATTTCTTGGAGCAACTCGTAGATAGGAAGTCAACAACCTAGAGGTTTGTCAGTTTTTGGAAACAGGTTGAAATCATGGCAGTGTAAGAAGCAAACTTGGTTTCCAACCTCTATAATTGAAGCTGAATATGTCGCTGAGCTGCAAGTTTTTGCTGTGGACAAGTACTCTCTGGATTCAAACAATTGCCTGGATTATGGGTATAATTTCATGATAAACCTATCAAATAATATTTGACAATAACATACTATTTGCCATTATTGAAAATCCTGTTTCAACATATCTAAAACAAAACAGATAAGATTAAGGCATCATTTTATAAGAGACTGTAATGCTAAAAAAGATAATACAAATGTTAAAAATCAAACTGATTATAATGTTTGCAGAACATCTTACAAATGGTTTATGATGCTAGAAAGGTTTTCAGTACTTGGTCTCAAGTATTGGAATGCTTAATCCTTAAATGTCTACATCTCTTTATGTCTTTGTAAAGTTTTGTAAAGGATTAGTACTGTTAGTTGTATCCATCAGTACTGCTAAGTATAACTAGTACTGTCAGTTATACTTAATACTGTTAGTTAAAACTACTAGTCAAAATTAATACTGCTAAACAAGAAAATACTTTGGATTATGTATTTTTGGGTATGCACTAACACCTGCAAGTTAAGCATATTAAATACCTGATCTTGAATGCTTCACCTTTGAAGTACCGTTTGTGAGGTAGTTAATTTTTTGAATAACATTTTTTTAACTTTTATTCATGGGTTATGCATAAATATGGATCCTCATAAATTCTCACATGTCTATCTAGTGTTTTCTAGTGTGCTTGTGATGGAAAGAAAGGCAGTGTTTTATTGTATAATTATTGAAGAACACAGTTAATACTAGTTAGATATCTCTTAATACTGCAAGGTAGAAAATATTAGTACTTAGTACTGGACCTACTGCCAAGCAAAAGATAGTACTGCTGGGATGTCATAAGAGCCAAGGTTACAACTGTTGAGCAAATACTTACCCCTTGAAGCATTGTTTGAGGGGAGGCTACTTATTTCAATATACAGTCAAAGCATGGATGGAGGATATGTAATATCAAAATGTGTTAAAAAGAATAAAAAACATCTAGGCATGTCAAAAGAGGCCGGGATACCAAGATACCTCAGTTTAGTGGCCCCCCTGTAAAGGTTGGTGATGAGGTTGTCCATAAGGAGTTGGGTGACATAATGGAAAGGGCTGCCACTACTGCTTCTAGCTTAGAAGCAGAGCAGGAAGGTGGTAACATCATATTACCCAAACCATGGCAACACTTAATGGATCAAGTCCTTAGGGAATTGGTTCAGGTAGTGATCCCAGGTGCCAAAATACCATATTTAGGGGTGTAGATGCTCAAACTAGGTTTGAAACTACATCTAAATAGTCTAGTGATCCACCCCTCTCAAGAGGTTAAACACTTAGAAGTGGAGAGGACAGTATGAAACTATTGGAATTGATGGAAAAGTGTATAAAGTCTGTGTGAAATAGTAAGGAAAAAGAAAAGAGAGAAATTATGAGTTGAAAAACAGAAAGAGAGATGTGTGAATAAAAATAGAAAAGAGTAATTTTGTGAGCAAAAAGAATTGAGAGATATTGTGATCATAAAAACAGAAAGAGAGCTTGTGAGAAGAACTAATTAATGATAGAAGTCCTTTTTGGAATGAAATTAAAGATTAATGCTGGTAGCTTAAACTTACTGCTGTTAGCCTCAGGTTAATACTGGTAATATAACTTAATGCTGCTAAGCATAAAATTTATACTACTGGTATATCTTAGTGCTGCTAAGCTTATGTTGATGCTGTTGAGTTACTGCTGCCGGTTTAAGTTAATGTTGTTAGGCATACGATAGTGGTGTCAGTTTAAGTTAATGCCGTTAGGCATTATTTAGTGCTGCCAGTTCAATTTCCTGCTGCTGAGGGTGATTTTATAAATACTTCAATTCAAGGTTTCATTTGATTCTTTATTTAATTTCAATCATTCAAACATTCTTTAAACGTAAACCCTAACTCAATTTCATCTTTAATCATCTAATCACAAAACAATGTCAACCCTAACTTTTGCTGATACTCACAATATGGTCTCATTCTTGGAAAAACCTGCTGAAAGTGATGGGTTTCATGAAATTATCAATTTTCTGAATGCTAACTGATTGCAGTTTTTAAACGTACCTATAAAATATATAATAAAAAATACTACTTAGGTAAATTCTAACTATTCACCTTTAACTAAGGTAAAAAGTTAAAACTTACAAAAATAATATAATATATATAATATATGTATGTTTAAACCGGGTAAGTATGATCACCCGGGTCGTTTCCCCAATGACTAGTGAGATTGAAACCACGCCTTAGTTCGGATTCTGATTTGAATGAAGCAAGGATATTTTGGATAAGCTATAACTACGAAATTAAGAAGCAACAAATAATGACAATTAAGCAAATAAACAAATTTTAAATCCCTTAAAATGAAAACGTAAAATTTTACTAGTAAAGAAAAATTTCCGAAACTATTAAAATAAAAAGCCCTATTTTTATCTTTTTAATAAAAGTTTTAATTGAACAAATTAAAACTAACCCTAATTATTAATTTAAAACTTAATAAACTAATTTAAAACTTAACTAATGGACTAATGATGCAAAAAGGAAAAAGGACTAACGGGGAAAACACTTTCTGACGGGGGGAAACTAACTGGCAAACAACTAAAATCGAAAAGTTACAATTCTATTCCTTCCATACCCTATGAATAATTAACCCCGATAACAAGATAAGGCCCAAAATAAGGTGAAATTTGAAAAGTGCTTCTTATGAAAAACTCAAAGAAGCAAAGTTGTAAAGGAAGACAGGGGGAACAACTTTAACAAAAGCACTATAGTCTGAAACTCAAAGAGTAATCTCTAAAAGAGCTTTTTTAATAAGCTGTTTAACAGAAAGGAGGGCTTAAACCCTTGGTTTTTAAGAAAATAAGGCTATAAAAAACTCAAAAACAAACAAGCTCAAAATGAAAAAGGAAAGAAGTTCTGAAAACCTTATGATGTGCTTAATCTAAAAATGCAAAGAAAACTAAGCTTAGAGTACTTTTATGCTACTGAAATTGATCAAGAACTAGGCAAACTCAGGAAATAAGCAAAGAAACACAAACTTCAAATAAGCTAGAGAACTTAATAAGCTGAACTAGACTTTCAAACTTAAAAGACAACTTAAACTACTTATTATCCATCTAAATAAGCTATAAAATCTAGACTTATAAGCTAATTTAACAAATCTAAATCCTAAAGATTCTAAGTACTGTTTTTGGGTTTTTCAGGTTTTTTTAAGACTTTTGACAGCAAAATAAACTAAGGAAATAAGCTAGAAATTGCAAATTAAGACTTAAAATGTATTAAGCTATATGAAAACTTAAATCCTACTGAATTTTATAAGCTAAAACCAAAAATTACTTAACTAAATAAAGCTGAGAACACAGCAGTACTAACTTATGGTTAGTACTGCTAGTGTAAAAATTCAGCAGTACTTTCTAGTGAAAGTACTGCTAGTGCAATTTTGGCTTTTGAAAACTAAATAAGCAATAAAATAAGCTAGAAAATGAAAACTAAAACTAAATTCTTAACAAGCTAAAACTAAACTTAAATCCTACTGAAATTAAAGCTAACAGTTTTAACTTGTGAAAGCAGTACTAACTTGGAAGTTAGTACTGGTAGTGCAAAGGCTCAGCAGTATTAACTTATGTTAATACTGCTAGTGCAAATTTAGAGTGCACTAAACCAAACACTACTTAACCATTATGACAGAATTGAGAAAAGCTTTTTAAGAGAAATCTAATGAACAAGTGCTAAATACCAGATAAAAACTAGCTTAAAACAAACTTAACAATCATGATTAAACAACTGAATAAGCTTTAATCTAAGATCTTAACTAATTAAACTAATGTTTTTGGATTTTATGAGTTTTTATGACAGAAATTGATAACTAAAGATCTATAACTACTTAAGCAAAAACAGATGAAGACAAACAACTAATAAGTACTAGAAGAGACATTTAAACACTAATAAGCAAAGAGAATAAGCAAATAAGCAAATCTAAACATAGCAAGCAATAACATCAATATTTAAAACTAGAATTTAAAGGAAACTGAAAGAGAAACTTACAAACTCCTCTAGCTAAACAAGAGGACCAATTAAGGCAGCTACAAGCTCTCTAGCTTATGAATAAGCTAGAGTATAAGTCCTTGGGATCTCTTCCAAGGTAAGATCCCCTTCCAAAAGCTTAGATACAATAAGATCCATAATAGATTTAACTGATTTAAGGTTTAGATAAGGTTAATACTGAATTCAAACAGCTCTATTTCAGCTTATAGACTGAAAGAGCTTATGAGTAGCTTATTGAGACAATTTTAGCTTATTAAGAGAGCTTAAAGGTTGAAAATAAGAAGAGCTTATGACAAATTAAAACTGAATTTCATTAATTGAAAACTGAATTACATTACTAGAAAAGGAAATTACAAGAACATTTAAGTAAAAATACGAATTTAAGCTAAAAATTATATAAAAACTAGATAAAAAAAACGTAAAAACTAGGATGCTGTGTGTGTGAGAAGTGAGGTCTTTTTATAGTGCCCAGCTGAAGCTTCTAGGACCTCTAGCCTTGCTCACCAAACTTTTAATCCTGGCCAATCATTTCTTCAATCATTTGATCTATATTGTGGGACGTTGGATCATTTTGTGGACACCTGAGGATTGCCAGGCTGGCATTCTTTGATGTGACGTTTGTGTTAGTTTTGTGAGTGAGTTTAGCACAAAACCCATCACAATTTGTGCTTCTTTCATTGATTACGTGGCCTTTGAGCTTGGGCTAGGATAAGTATCCCCTTGATTAGACTAATTTGACCCTTCATTTGTGCTTGAGCTTCCTTGAATTGACCAACGCACCCTTTAATTTCTATTTGCCCTTTGTTTTACACTGGGAGGTGAAATGGGGGAGACGGGTGAATAGTAAAAGGGTTCCCGCTCCTTTTTTCGACAGTTAAAACTGTTGAACTTTGGGAGGTTTGCACATTTGGCCCTTGGTTTTCTTTTCTTTCTTTCAAGTTATAAAAGGACTTTCGACTATTGCAAAACTGGCCCTTGTGGTTAGTTATGAGTGGAAAGTGGGCTTTGGATCGGGCTTTGACTGGGGCTTGACATTCTTGACTTCGGCTTTGTACTCTTCTGATTCTCGTGTCCGTGTTTGCTCGCTTTTGACTGTTTTCTTGTGATTTTTGACTTATCCATACCTGCATACACAAAACACAAATACAAGCATATTTTTGCCATTTTTGGTCTGTTTTGGGTTTAATTGGGTTATTTTAGGTACAAACGGATATGTGTATTTTACACTTATCAGTACTCAGGACCCGGTACATAATCAGGAGATGGCGGGGCCTGAAAAGCAGCTACCACATAGGCATATGGGTCCTCTGGCATCACATGTGGTCCATCGACTCCCGATGATCTGATACTGGTAAATTACAAAATGAGCTGGACACCGTAGTGTATGTAATGTGGAATCCTCTAGGAATCCGACATGACTGTATTGAAATCAAAATAGATTATATTAGTATTTAATATAGGATCTTCTATAGTAATATACATTTTATACCATAACATTGTATAATCAATCCTACGTGATCTGTCTTAACCAACTAATGCCCACAAGTAGTGTCTGTATAAATGTCCTGTAAAATCCCTTTGTATGAACGTAATGTTTGAAAAGGTTCTAGTCCAGCAGAAACATTTGACTTTTTTTTATTAACCTTGTCTCTTGATACCAATCTGTAACACCCCCAAATTAGGTCGCAGCGGAATATGGGTTAGGGGTGGTACTCATAGATCAATAACACAAGATAATATAAGAACAACCATTAAAAGTCATTTAAAACTAATACATTGGGTTTAGCAAAGTGTTGGTACAAAAGCCCGAAGCTTTACATTTTCATTGTTCAAAATACAAGATTTAAGTTCATAACAATTATCCCAAATGTATAGCAACCAAAGTCTTCATGCATTTATGAACATCCAAAATATTAAGACCACCAATGTATCCCTTTGCACCTCGATGCTATTTTGGTCTCCTGAAAAACATTGATTAAATACATTAAATATATTGTTGATGTGAACTTCATAGGTTTATACAAATGTATTATGTAGGGAACGCAAGTAAGATAAGATATTCCCATGATAACAAAAAAAAAAATGCAACAGATGCAAACATCATAAATATGTAATTACATTTCCCTAAGTTTCATACAGTGAAGTGGACATGTATGAATGCAAATATAAAAATAGATCTATTGGGTTTGACAACCCCGTTCGGGTGATTAGCTATCACTGGGCAAACGAACGTATACCATGTCGAATATAGGATGTTGCGGGTTAGAACATCACCACGGGCAATGTAGGCCATTAATTTGGTATTCATACACGTCAAGCTTCAGTGTCATGAGCTTAGAGCAACGTAATTACATTTATATGATGTCTGCATCTGTTGCATTATCATACACTTGGGAAATCTTGTGGTCCTACAATATATGATTTATCAAACCTATGAATTCACCAACATTATTGTTGACGTTTTAAAGCAATGTTTTTCAGGGGATCAGTAAGCACGAGGTGCAAGAGATACATTGGTGGTTTTGATTGGGATATCATGCATTAAAGATTTTGTCGCATTACATTTTGTATAACTGTATGGGCTAGAAATCTTTGTACTTTGAACAAGTGGACAAGTGAAGCTTCAGCTTATGTAACAAATACTTTGTTAAATCCAATGTATCAGTTTTTAAACGACTTTTCGGTCGTTCTATATACATCTTGTGTTATTGATCTGAGAAGTAACACGCCCCGGACCCTTATTCTGCTGCGACCTAATTTGGGAGTGTTACATCTTATGTCTACGCTTTCGTATTATGACGAGTTATCAAAATATTACATTTTTATCTTTTTAGTCCCCTGATGAACAGTGATTTTTACTGTTCATGACAGTTTATAAATTTATTTTTATAATTTTAGTTATTGTAAAACCCGTAAATGTCGTATTTTATTCGTTATAGCTCTGTTTTTAGAGATTCTTCCGAGGACGTCTTTGTTATTAAAAGTTCTATCATATTAATGATGTTTTCAAAATTTTCATGTCTGAGATGAACAGTAATTTTTATAAAGTTGTTTTTATAAAAGTATTTATTATCGTAAACTCGCGAAATTCATAACTCCTTTGTTATTATTTGAAAAATTACGATTCTTATTATTTTGGAATCCTAAAAATATGTGTTATCTGAGAAAAATAACCAACCTTATATATCAGTAGTATTTTGTAACTTGTTTTTATAAAATTCTTTTATAAAACCGTTTATTAACGTATAACTTGTAAACTACGTATCTTCTTCGTTATTAATCCGTTTTTCGAGTTTCTTACGCAACTTTTGAAGTTTTCTTTAAAAACGTGTTTAAGCTTGTTTTTATAACTTTTAAGCTTAACCACTTTGTTACAAGCCCATTACAATACTTATCATCACATGTATTACATCCTTAGGGTCCCTAATTCATCATTTTTCCATATATTGTCCAAGAATCACAAGATCCAAATGTGTACACACTTATTTATCCATGAACTTTCATAAGTATACTTTTTAGTTAACTTGTTTACCTATACTTTTTATACATAACCAACACTTGTACATTGCTTATACTTCCATTATAACATGATATGAACATTCATACAACATATATAAAAGTGTATAAAACCATGATCATAAGTAAAAATCCATTTTACAAGTTAAAACATTTCCTAAATGGTGATTAACTACATAGAACATATATATGCATAAAATCATAAATGTAAAGACATAAAGAGTTTTAGATAACCTTAATATGATGTCTAGTGATGAAAAACAAGAGCTAAAACCTTGTTTAGCAACCAAACCCTAACTTGCAAGACTTGAAAACCCTAAAACCAATGAAACCCTAATCTTGCTTCTTGCTTAATTAACCCTTGTAAACCTTAAACCAAACCTTCAAATGACCTTAGGTTATCTTATATATCATGTAGGAATGTGTGTAAATGTGTTAAATAAATTTGATATAGATTATTTGGGGTGTTCTTGTATTGGCCGTGGGTTGGAGGAGGAAAAGAGAGAAAAGAGAGTGTTTTTCACTATGAAAATGATAAGTGTATGTTATCTTTCCTAGTGCAAGACTTATATGATACAAGGACTAGTAAAATGTGGTATAAGAAGTCCAAGACAAGATGAGTATTTCATGGGAAGTCTTATGGTCAAGGCATGGTCTTTTCTTGTAAAAGTCTTAAGGTTTAATTAGTTGTTGAATGTACATAGCAAGTTGCAAGATTTTGTGATATTTCTCTTGGTCTATCACACCAAATCCGGCCATAGTATCATATATATGATGATATTTAGTATAAAATTTTGGGTATTGGGTTACCAATTGTGGGTATTTTGTTGAAGCGTAAAAAAAGTTTTGGTGGTTTCGGGTATGGCCTAAAGTATTTTATCGTGAAAATACGTAAAACACTTTACGCAAAACCAATAAAATAAAAATTGAACAAAGTTATTAAATTCTCCTCAAAATATTACTAATACTTGATTGATGTAAACATTTACTGTTTGATGCCCGTTTTACGTTGGACGTAAAAGTTTTTAGCCTAGCGATTTAACTTAAGTTTATGATTTAATAGCAAACGCGTTACAATACTTAAAATTAACGTAGTGAATTTATTGATGGTCGTATATACATGAACCTTAAAATACACGGGTGGGTGTTATATTTTGTGTTTTTTTTATTTTATGAAAGCAGTAAAAATCATGGTTTGAGTGGTGGTTTTCGTTTAACTAATTAATTAACTAAATTTTTAATATATGCTATGGTGATAAACTTTATCGATATCAAATATTGTATTTTTACCTTAACTCATGCATTAGTTATTAGATTGCTTCTCCTAATTCCTGTTGCCTTGTCACACTCGTTGATGATCTGTGTAAGTATTTTCATAAGTCATGAAAACGAATACACGAACCCGCGGTTTGTTAAATTCCGTTAAGCAATACACAAGTAAGGTAGTTTGAAGAAACCTATTACAAGGCCCCTAAGGAGTTTTATTAAAAGCAATTGAAATTTCTTAAGTGGGATCAACCCATATTAGGGGTAAGGTAGTATGAGGGGACTGTTTTTACCGATATTTATGTTTCCTTGTCTTACATTTCCTCGCGTTTCCTTAGACGTCTATGCCAATTTAATATCTTATGGCTAGTTTTCTAAAGCCTAACGCGCACATTCATCACAAGAAGCAATAGTAAAAGGATCTACAATCTAACTTTCATGCAATCATAAGTAATTACAGAGGAGGGTTTAGCCTAACATGTTATAAATGAAATAAGAACATAAATCAATCAAACAACACATAGACATATTGAATGATTAAAGATAAACAATATTACTTGATTAAAACATGGATTAAGGTCAGTTACAATAGGGTTTTAAGGCCCTAAAGATGGCCTAAAAGCTAACAAAATACTTAGGGTTCGGCTCCCAAAAGTTATACAAAGTTACACACCTAAAACCCTAAATTCGGTTTTGTATATATAGAGAAATCGCTGCGACGGCGTCCAGTTGTATTCGTGACGCCGTCACAAAGTTGAATTTTCTAGGTCTGATTTAAGTCGGTTACGTCCTGACGTTGTCGTCAATTCTCTGACGCCATCACTAGATAGATCACGACGGCGTCGCTTTATGCTTGCGACGCCGTCTCCACACTTTGTGAGCACATTTCTTCAAGAGATTTGGTGTAGGTCCGTAGTCTTGTTCGTTTCTCCTCTAAATGAGCTCAAGTCACATGTATTTCCTCCAAATGCCATCCAAGTGCTAAAAACCTAAAAACAAACGATTAAGCACATAATATGGGCATATTTGCATGATTTAGGGGGTTAAATGACCCCGAAATAATGTATAAAATGACACCTCATCACTCCCCCTCAATAAGATATCTAATTAAAGAACTTATCAAAAGATAATTAATTTTTTTAGTTTTGAACATTCTTGAGAAGATTTTTAAAAATCAAGAATTTCATAACTCCCCCTTGAATAAATGTCTAATAAAGAACTTATTCAAGAGATTGTTATTTCTTGCAATTTTGCACACTCGAATTTCTAAAATTTGATATTTTTGAAGAAATCCTTTGTTTGTGAATCGATTTTGATTACAAATGACATATTTTAGCAGTGAAAGATCATTTCATGAATGATTTAATCTCCCTCAGTTCATGATACAGTGATTTTGCATTTAAAGAACCACCTTTTGAGAAATAAAATATCATGAAACTAATAAAAACGGAGAAGATATGTGTTTCTATCTTTAAGTTATATTTTTGTGTTTTTGTATTTTTAAAATTTTTATTTGTTTTTTTCAGTTTTGAAAAATAGTGAGAGAACATAAATATTTTTCTTGTTTTTGAAAATTTTCAATTTTTTCATTTGTTTTTGAAAAATTATTTATAAGATGTTTTGATGTATGATCTTTCATTCAAGAAGATAACTTTGCGAGATGTTCCAACTCAGTTGGAGTCATACATCGTATACCAATCCTGTGAACTAAATACTCAAACCTTTCTTTCGGAAGGGCTTTTGTAAAAAGATCAGCAAGTTGGTATTCCGTCTCGACAAAGTAAAGTTCAATGGTACCTTTTTCAACATGCCCCTTGATAAAGTGATAACGGTTGTTAATGTGTTTTGTACGTGAATGTTGTACCGGATTGCAAAATATGGCAATTGCACTATTTGAGTCACAGTACATTGGAATCTTGTTGTAACAAAATCCATAATCTAGCAGTTACGTTCTCATCCAAATGACTTGAGCATAACATGCAGATAAGGATACATATTCAGCTTCCGCGGTTGACATTGTTGTACAATCTTGCTTTTTCAACGACCAACTTATTAGCTTATCCCTCAGAAATTGAGTGCCTCTAGATGTGCTTTTGCAATCATCATTACACCCTGCATGCTCTGCGTCTGAATATGCAATTAGCTCAAACCTAGAATCCTTCGAGTACCATAGACCCATGTTAAGGGTTTGTCTTAGATATTGAAAGATCTTTTTGACCTCTTTAAGGTGTTTTTCAGTTGGGTGTGCCTGATAACGCGCACATAAAAATGTCGCAAAGGCAATGTATGGTCGACTAGCAGTGAGATACATAAGTCCCCTAATCATACTATGATATTTAGTTTGATCAACTTGGGTACCCTGTAAATCTGCATCTAGTTTGGTAGTATCTATTGGTGTGCTAATGGTATCACATTTTTCCATCCCATGTTTCTTAAGAAGATCAATAGTATATTCTGACTGACATATAAAGATTCCTCGGGGTGATTGATGAACCTGAAGTCCGAGAAAGAACTTCATTTCACCGATCATTGACATTTCAAAATTATCTTTCATTAGTTTTGCAAATCGTTTTGAAAAAACTAGTTTAGTTAACCCAAAAATTATATCGTCGACATAGATTTGAACTAATAAGATGTCATCCCCGTGTCTTCTTGTAAACAATGTCAGATCGAGAATACCTTTTGTGAACTGGTGTTCGATTAGAAATGAGGAAAGCTTGTTATACCAGGCTCTAGGGGCTTGTTTGAGACCATATAGAGCTTTCTTAAGACGATAAACGTGATTAGGAAAGTCTGGATCTACAAAACCATCTGGCTGGCGAACAAAAACTTCCTCTTTTAGTGGACCATTCAGAAATGCCGTTTTTACTTCCATTTGGTATATAGGAAAGTTTTTGTGAGCCGCATATGCCACAAAGATTCTGACAGCTTTGAGTCTTGCAACTGGAGCAAATGATTCTTCAAAATTGATTCCCTCCTCTTGACCATATCCTTTGGCAACAAGACGAGACTTGTTCCGTATAACCGTGTTTTTTAGCATCGGTCTTGTTTTTCCAAATCCATTTGACTTTGATTATGTTTTTGCCAATAGAACATTTAACAAGTTCCCAAACATCAAGGTGTTTGAACTGGTTAAGCTCATCTTGCATGGATTTAATCCAGCTATGATCAGGCATAGCTTCCTTGATATTTTTCAGTTCAATTGTACTCATTGTCAGTGCGTATATACAAACTTCTGCATCAGTATGAAGTCAATTTCTTATCATTACAGGTTTTGAGGGATCACCAATCACTTGTTCAATTGGATGATTCTTAGTCCACTTATCACTTAAGCGATGTTTTTGATGAAACTCGTGGATATTTGATGGATCCTGATATGTTGAAGATGCCTCAGCTTCTTCGAACACATGAGTTTGAGGTGAATTGTAGAACACATTTTCATCAAATTCTGCAATGTCTTCTTGAACTAATTCATCGGCATTCTCATTCACGAGTAGAGAGTTTGGTTTAGTGGCAACTTGTTCTGCTGAAGAAATACTATTTGAGGAGCTTCATCTTCTTTAACGACAATTGATGATGATGAAGAAGTGTTTTCATTATCATGAGTATTTGCAGAAGAAGTATCTAACACTTCTGATGAACTCGTCGCATAGTATTCTTCATACAAAGGACCAAACAAGTTATCCAAGTCTGTTTTTGGAGGCCTTGATTGTGAATCTTCTGATGAATTTTGAAAATTCATGCAGTTTGTTCCGGGTTTAGAATTGTTGCATTTAGAAGCCATAATTGTGAGTTCATCAAATTTGACATGGATCATTTCCATTATCTTTTGGTTTGGCGGTTATAGATACGAAATCCTCTTAATGACTCAGAATAACCAATAAAGATACCAATGTTAGCCTTCGGTTTCATTTTGCCAAGATCCTCACGATCATTTGTTGGATAACAAAAAGATCCAAACACATGAAAGTATTGAATATATTGGGTTTTCTTCCTCGAATCAGCTCATAAGGATTCTTATTGTACCTTGTGTGTACAATAGAGCGATTTTGAGTAAAACAAGCAGTAGCAATAGCTTCGGCCCAAAGAACATTTGGAGTTTTGGAAAAGATAAGCATTGTTCGACAGCCTCGACTAGTGTTCGATTTTGTCGTTCAACAACACCATTTTGTTGAGGTGTACGAGCAATTGAAGTTTTATGAACGATGCCTAACTTTGCATAAAATGCCCGTAATTTCTCATTTTTAAATTCGGTTCCATTATCGGTTTGAATCATAAGAATTTGAGCCTTTAGATTCATTTAAACTTGATTAATGAAATCGATAATCATATTTGGAGCCTCATATTTGGTGTGAAGAAAATACACCCATGTGTACCAAGAATAATCATCGACGATCACAAGAATATATTTCTTGCCATTGATACTTGCTACCCTCATTGGTCCACACAAATCCATATGAAGTAGTTCAAGTTTGGATTTTGTGCTTGAAACCAATTTTGGTAGAAGTGAAGCTTTCTTGCTTTTGCCTTATTCATAGGCTGAACATAGGTGATCTTTGTTATACTTAAATTTCGGAAGCCCATCAACTAGATCTTTTAACGTGAGTTGGTTAATGGTACCAAAATTCAAATGAGAAAGCATGCGGTGCCATAACTATGATTTTGTTGATGTTGCTTTGGACATTAAACACACTGTAAAAGAAGTCGCCAACTCAAAAATGGAGATAGTGTAGAGATTAGATTCTCGAGAACCAGTAAGCAAATCATTACCCTCCAAATTCTAAACATAGCAAGTGTTT